>SJYX01000128.1:0-31946 GCA_006410675.1 Oreotragus oreotragus
GTCTGAGTGAACTCCGGGAGATGGTGATGGACAGGGAGGCCTGGTGTGCTGCGACTCATCAGGTCGCAAAGAGTCGGACACGTCTGAGCAACTGAACTGAACTGAACTGAATATTCCATTGTGTATATATGTACCACAACTTCTTTACCCATTCGTCTTTCAGTGGGTATCTAGGTTGCTTCCACGTTCTAGCTATTGCAAATAGTTTTTCAGTGAACAGTGGGATACATGTGTCTTTTTCAGTTTTGGTTTCCTCAGGGTATATGCCTAGGAGTGGCATTGCTGGGTCATATGGTGGTTTTATTCCTAGTTTTTTTATAAGCAGAAAATAAATTTATTAAAAATAATGTTATGAAGACCACGTAAATTTAAGGAATAACAAAACATTTCCGTGTGCCTTATCCAATCTTCTATGAATGGCTTATCTGGGACACAATGATTGGCTCTGTTTCCAGTGGACCCTGACTATCACAGGAGATTATACTCTGTGCCACTGCACTCAACTTGACTGTATTCACTGTGGGTAAATTCTAATTGACTAATACGTTGTACTACCTTCCCAAGATTCAAATTTTTAGGTGGGAGCATCTGCTTAACTGTGACTGAATGACATACCTAAGGTTCTAAGCTCAACCTGATGTTACCACAGGTTCTAAGCTGTGGTGCTCAATACTGTGACTGTGAAAGGTATGAGGCTACTGAGTACTTGAAATGTGTCTAGTCTGAACTGAAATGGACAAGTGCAAAATACACACCAGGTTTTGAAGATTTAGCCCCTTCCTTCAAATAAAATATCTCATTAATAACTTTTATGTGGACTGCATATTGAAATAATATTTTAAATATATTGGAATAATATTTTAATGCTATTTTATTTAATATTATTAAATCATACTAAAATTACCTTTTTCTTTTCAAAATATGGCTTCTAGAAAATTTAAAATTGCATATGTGACCCACATTTGTTACTTGATTTATATTTCTATTTTTTCTATTTTAAATTTTAATTTTTACTTTATTTTGCTTTACAATACTGTATTGGTTTTTAAAGGAATCTCCATACCATCTTCCATAGTGGCTGTATCAATTTACATTTCCTCCAACAGTGCAAGAGTGTTCCCTTTTCTCCACACCCTCTCCAGCATTTATTGTTTGTAGACTTTTTGAGGAGGGGCATTCTGACCCGTGTGAGGTGATATCTCATTGTAGTTTTGTTTTGCATTTCTCTAATAATGAGTGATGTTGAGCATCTTTTCATGTGTTTCTTAGCCATCTGTATGTCTTCTCTGGGGAAAGGTTTGTTTAGGTCTTTTTCTCACTTAATGTTGGGTTGTTTGTTTTTCTGGTGTTGAGTTGTATGATCTGCTTGTATATTTTGGAAATTAATCTTTGTCAGTTGTTTCATTTGCTATTAGTTTCTCCCATTCTGAGGGTTGTCTTTTCACCTTGCTTATAGTTTCCTTTGCTGTGCAAAAATCTTTAAGTTTAATCAGGTCCCACTTGTTTACTTTTGTTTTTATTTCCATCATTCTAGGAGGTGGGTCATAGAGGATCTTGCTTTGGTTTATGTCATTGAGTGTCCTGCCTATGTTTTCCTCTAAGAGTTTTATAGTTTTTGGTCTTACATTTAGGTCTGTAATCCATTTTGAGTCTATTTCTGTGTATGGTGTTAAGAAGTGTTCAAATTTCATTCTTTTACATTAGCTGTCCAGTTTTCCCAGCACCATTTATTGAAGAGGCTCTCTTTGCCCCATTGTATATTCTTTCTTTCTTTGTAGGAAGGTACCCATAGGTCCATAGGTTTATTTCTGGGCTTTCTATCCTATTCCATTGGTCTATATTTCTGTTTTTGTGCCAGTACCATACTGCCTTGATGACTGTAGCTTTGTAGTATAATCTGAAGTCAGGAAGCTTGATTCCTCCAGCTCCATTCTTCTTTCTCAAGATGGCTTTGGCTGCTTGGGGTNTTCCATTGGTCTATATTTCTGTTTTTGTGCCAGTACCATACTGCCTTGATGACTGTAGCTTTGTAGTATAATCTGAAGTCAGGAAGCTTGATTCCTCCAGCTCCATTCTTCTTTCTCAAGATGGCTTTGGCTGCTTGGGGTCTTTTGTGTTTCCATATGAATTGTTAATTTTTTTGTTCTCGTTCTATGAAAAATGCCATTGGTAATTTGATAGGGATCGCATTGAATCTGTGGATTGCATTTGGTAGTATAGTCATTTTCACAATACTGGTCCTTCCTACTCAGAAACGTGGACTATCTCTCCATCTGTTTATGTCATCTTTGATTTCTTTTATTAGTGTCTTATTATTTTCTGTGTAGAGTTCTTTTGTCTCCTTAGGTAAGTTTATTCCTAGATATTTAATTCTTTTTGTTGCAATGGTGAGTGGGATTGATTCCTTAATTTCTCTTTCTGATTTTTCATTGTTCGTATATAGAAATGCAAGTGATTTCTGTGTATTGATTTTGTATCCTGCAACTTTGCTAAATTCACTGATTAGCTCTAGTAATTTTCTGATACTGTCTTTAGGGTTTTCTATGTATAGTATCATGTTATCTGCAAACAGTGAGAGCTTTACTTATTCTTTTTCTTCTCTGATTGCGGTAGCTAGGACTTCCAGAACTAATGTTGAATAATAGTGGTGAAAGTGGACACCCTTGTCTTGTTCCTGATCTTAAGGGGAATGCTTTCAGTTTATCACCATTGAGAATAATGTTTGCTGTAGACTTATCATATACAGCCTTTCCTATGTTGAGGTAGGTTCCTTCTATGCCCATTTTTTGAAAAGTTTCAATCATAAATGGGTGCTGAATTTTTCAAAGGCTTTTTATGCATCTATTGAGGTGATCATATGTTTTTTATCTTTCAGTCTGTTAATATTGGTGTATCACATTACACCATATATTTGCATATATTGAAGAATCCTTGCATCCCTGGAATAAACCCAACTTGATCGTGGTGGGCATATCCCTTTTCTTTTTATGTTTTAGCACTTCTTTGCTTCTAAGATGACCAGATGATCCATGATCATCTTGTATCCTGCCCCAGCCTTAGAATCAGCCATTTCTCCAAGGAGATTAGTTCCTTTTGTTTAAGAATGGTATGGGAATCTAACATACAGGTTCTAGCTGTGCTCGTTACTACTGGGACATCGCTGTTTCTAGATTCTCTCAGAGGTTAGAGCTAGAAAGTTATTTATCTGTCTGTCTTTCCATCCATCCATCTACTAACCCATGTGTCTATTAATATGATTGTTTCCTTATCTGTTTCTTTACTATGTAACACGTGAATCCAGTGTTGTCTCTTATTCTAGTCCAGTGTCACGTATTACTGTCTGGTTTTCTCCCCTGCTTCTCTGTAATCTCCCTTTCCAGCAGGCAGAAATCTGGGTCCCACTGTCTGCCTTCCATTTACTTATTTACTTATACACGAACCAGTTTCAGAATTGATACCCTTGTTCCATGAGAGACACACTTGCCAACTAGAACACAGCATTTATGGACATTGCCTTTTGTTCATACCCTTTTCCTTTTCACACTATTTGCCTACAGAATCTTCCTGCAATGCAGGAGATGCAGGTTCAATCCCTGGGTCAGAAAGACCCCCCAGACGAGGAAATGGCAACCCATTCCAGTATTCTTGCTGGGAAAATCCAATGGACAGTGGAGCCTGGTGGGCTACAGTCCATGGGGGTCACAAAGAGTCAGACAGAACTAAGTGACTAAATAGACACACACCTTCTTCCCCTTACCTTTCAGAGGTTATGAGATACATTTGTATTACAGTAAGATTCCTGCATCACAATTTACATAACTTATATTCCTTCGCTCTTTGTCCTGTAAAGAGCTATGGGTTTGGATAAGTGCCTCTGCACCACTGTTGCCAGAACCTTTTCTGTCACATAAGCAGGCTTTGTATGTCCTTACGACTATGTCTGGGCTTTCTTTTTCTTTGAATGATCTATTTGTCTGCCCCTATGTGCTGTCTTCTTTTGTAATTGCCACACTCATCTTTGTTTTTCTTCTCTAGAACTGTTCATTCTTTCATGCATTTTAAAATAAGCTTCTTATATTTCACAGAAACAAAACTGTGATATATTTGTAGATACATTCAGGGATAATTGGCCCCTCTTTGGCATGAGTCTTTCTACTTATGAATATAGTGCATCTCTTTTTCCATCTATTATTTATTTTGATTTTTTTCTTCAATATTGAATAGTCCAACCCATGTAAATGGTAGTCTTTCCATCTATGTAAGTATTCTTTCTTTTGGTATAATTTCTCTCAATGATGTTTTTGTGACAAAGACATGAACACCATTTGTTAGGTATTTGAAATTTTGACACCCTTAAAATTTTTTGTTTTTTTGGTGGTTGTTTAATCACTAAATTTATTTATTTTTTAAAATTAGATCCCATTTGTTTATTTTTGCTTTTTTTTTTCTTTTAGAGCATCCATTTTACTTTATTTTACTTTACAGTACTCTATTGGTTTTGGCATACATTGACATGAATCTTCCACGGGTGTACACGAACTCCCAAACATGAACCCAATTTTTAACTTTATTTTGAACATTGGCTATATGTAGAAAAGTTGTTTAATTAGTTTTTTTATTTAAATGTAATTGCTTTTCAGAGCAGTCTTATTACTTCTAGTAATTTAACTATACATTTTTTTGAATTTCTGTGTACACAATCATATCATTTGTGAAAATCCAGCATTTTGTTTATTTGTTCCATTCCTTAGCATTCATCTTCCTTTCATTTAATGCACTAAACAGGAGTTCCAAAATAATGTTGAATAAAAATAGTGTTAATGAGTTCTTTTGGGCTGAAATGTGTCTCCTCAAAATTAATATATTGAAGTTCTAAGCTCCAAAGTGACTGTATCTGAAGACTGGGTCTCTAGAGGGTAGTACGATACCTGAGATCATAAGGATGGGGCTCTAATCTGATAGGACTGTGGCGTTATAAGAAGAGGAAGAGGAATTTCTCTCTCCACCTTTCTGACATGTGAGGGCACAGTGAGACGGTGATATCCGCAAGCCAGAGGAGATATTTCAGCAGAACCTGACCACGCTGGCACCCTGATCTCAGACCTCCAGCCTCCAGAGCTGTGGGGAAATACATTTCTGTTTTTCAAGCGATCCATTGTTTGGTGTTTTGTTATCGTAGTCTGAGCTAATAGGTTCTCTGATGCCTTAGTGGGTAAAGAATCCACATGCAATGCAGGAGACATGAGTTTGATCCCTGGGCCAGGTAGATCCCCTGGAGAAGAAAATGGCAACCCACTCCAGTATTCTTGCCTGGGAAATGCCGTGTGACAGAGGAGCCTGGAGCGCTACAGTCCATGTGGTTGCAAAGAGTCAGACATGACTGAGCATGCAAGCACGTGGATTTGGACAGTCTGAGCTAAAGCAGATTTTGATACAAAGCAGTGTGCTACTCTAACAGATATCTACACTTGTGGAAGCAGCTCTGGAACTGGTAATAGATAGAGACTGGTGAGTTTTGAGATCTGTGCTAGTAATACGGATATTGGGGGAAATTCTAGTGAGGTCTCTGATGGAAACAACATGTTTCTGGAAAGTGTCAGAGTACAGTCTTTACTATAAAGTGGTCAAGAACGTGACTGACCTATGTTAGGAGTTTGTGGAAGGTAGAACTTGGCAGATAGGCACTTAGATATCTAGCTGAGATTTCCAGGCTATGTGTCAATGGAGCAGTTTGGTTTCTCCTGACTCATTATGGTCAAATGTGAAAGTAGAGATGAACTGAAGGAGGAAATGTTAAGCAAAAAGGAAACAGAACTTGAAAATTTGGAAAATCCTCAGCCTCACAGTAAGGGTTTGGCAGAACAACCATTCAATAAAGAGCAGTCATTTAATAAAGAGAACCCAGGTGTGCCTCGTGGACCTAATCAGCCATCTCTGCAAAATCCAGAAGTAGACTGAGATTAACACTAACAAAAGCATTGCCAGCTTGAACTAAAGGAGACAAAATGGGATGGAAGGCAGGAAGCCACTGGAAACCTCTTGGATTCGATAGGCCTGGAGCATAGATTTCTTTGGCTGTGAGCAGATGTTATTTTTCAAGGAAAGGGGAGAATGACTGGGTAGCTGATTCAGCTATCTTCAGGGCTGCCACTTCCACTGTAGACCCAAGGACAAGGTCAATTTTGCCATGATTTCAAAGGGTAAGGCCCACCTCTCTGGTTTCAGTGGGATAGGATCTCTCATCCTAGGGCCTCAGGGGTGGAGTTACTCTCTGGAGCCTCAAGTGCAGGGCCCTTGGAGAGCCAAGGGGGAGACTGGCCCTACAGAACCTTGAGGGTGGCAACCCCAGTCGAGGGCAGCGTATTGACCAAAGAGTATGATTTTCCAGTCTTAAGACCTAATGGAATTTACCTTAGCTATGTTTTGAGCTTGTTAAGGACCTGTCATTCCTTTCTCCCTTCCAGTCTCTCACTTTAGAACAAGAGTGTCTGTCCTATGCCTGTCCTACCCTTTATCTTTTAAAATATATTTATTTATTTGACTGCACTTGGTCTTAGTTGCAGCATGCAGGGTCTTTAGTTGCAACATGTGGGATCTAGTTCCCTGAGCAGGGATCGGACCTGGGCCCCCTGCATTGGGAGCACAGTCTTACACACTGGACCGCTAGGGAAGTGTCCTCCGTCATTCGTACCTTGGAAGCACATAACTTGTTTGGTTTCAGAGGTTTCGAGTTGGAGACAAATTTTGCCTCAGGATGAATTGTATCGCAATTATCACCCATGTCTAATTTAGAAATTTAGATAAGACTTTGGACTTGATATTGAAATGAATGAGACTTGTCTATTAGGATGGAATAAAATTTATTTGGACTGTGATAAGGACATGAATTTTGGCAGGCCAGGGATGGAGTGCTACAGACTGAATTCTGCCCTGGCCAGTCCTCCCGAACTCCACCATGATCTCAAACTTCCAGCCTCCAAAACTGTGAAAAAATATATTTCTGTTGTTACAGCCACCAGTCTTTGGTATTTTTGTTATGGAAGCCTACTCATCTTGTTTCTTGTCTCAAGGGGAAAGCTTTCAGTATTTTGCTATATAGAATGATGTTTGATATGTTTTACAGATAACCATTATTGAGAAATTCCTTCATTCTTATGAAGCTTAGTTTTTTCTTCAGATGAATGGACATTGCATTTTTATTTGATACTTCTTCCATGTCCACGAAGGTGATCATAGGTTTTGTTTTCCTGCTTTATTATATTAACATGGTAAATTACATTGATATTTCTAATTCTAAACCAACTTTGCATTTCTGAAAGAAACCCAATTAGGTCACAATGTCTATCTTTTAAGATATATATTACTATATTCATTTTCCTGATATTTTGTTTAGGATTTCTACATCTATATTTGTGATTGATTGGTCTGTCATTTTCCATTCTCCTACTGTCTTTGTCAGATTTTAAATAAAAGTTATGTTTAGTTTCATCATTTGGGTTGGGGTATTGATCAATTCAGTTCAGCCGCTCAGTCCTGTCTTGACTCTTTGCAACCTCATGGACTGCAGCACGCCAGGCTTCCCTGTCCATCACCAACTCCCAGAGCTTGCTCAAACTCATGTCCATTGAGTAGGTGATGCCATCCAACCATCTCATCCTCTGTCGTCCCCTTCTCCTCCTGCCTTCAACCTTTCCTAGCATCAGGGTCTTTTCTAATGAGTCACTTCTTTGCCTCAGGTGGCCAAAGTATTGGAGTTTCAGCTTCAGCCTCAGTTCTTCCAACGAATATTCAGGACTGATTTCCTTTAGGATGGACTGGTTTGAGCTCCTTGCAGTCCAAGGGACTTTCAAGAGTCTTCTCCAGCATCACAGTTCAAAAGCATCAGTTCTTTGGTGCTCAGCTTTCTTTATAATCCAACTCTCACATCCATACATGAGTACTGAAAAAAACATAGCCTTGACTTGGTGGACCTTTGTTGGCAAAGTAATGTCTCTTTTTAATATACTTTCTAGGTTGGTCATAACTTTTCTTCCAAGGAGCAAGTGTCTTTTAATTTCATGGCTGCAGTCACCATCTGCAGTGATTTTGGAGCCCAGAAAAATAAAGTATGTCACTGTTTCCATTGTTTCTGTATCTATTTACCATGAAGTGATGGGGCCGGATGCCATGGTCTTAGTTTTCTGAATGTTGAGTTTCAAGCCAACTTTTTCACTCTCCTCTTTCACTTTCATCAAGAGGCTTTTTAGTTCTTCTTCACTTTCTGCCATAAAGGAGGTGTCATCTGCATATCTGAGGTTATTGATATTTCTCCCGGCAATCTTAATTCCAGCGTGTGTTTTATCCAGCCTGGCATTTCACATGATGTACTCTGCATATAAGTTAAATAAGTAGGGCATCAATATACAGCCTTGACGTCCTCCTTTCCCATTTTGAACCAGTACATTGTTCCATGTCCAGTTCTAACTGTTGCTTCTTGACCTGCATACAGGTTTCTCAGGAGGCAGATAAGGTAGTCTGGTATTCCCATTTCTTGAAGAATTTTCCACAGTTTGTTGTGATCCATACAATCAAAGGATTTAGTGTAGTCAATGAAGCAGAAGTAGATGTTTTTCTGGAATTCTCTTGATTTTTCAATGATCCAGCAGATGTTGGCAATTTGATCTCTGGTTCCTCTTNATATATATTACTATATTCATTTTCCTGATATTTTGTTTAGGATTTCTACATCTATATTTGTGATTGATTGGTCTGTCATTTTCCATTCTCCTACTGTCTTTGTCAGATTTTAAATAAAAGTTATGTTTAGTTTCATCATTTGGGTTGGGGTATTGATCAATTCAGTTCAGCCGCTCAGTCCTGTCTTGACTCTTTGCAACCTCATGGACTGCAGCACGCCAGGCTTCCCTGTCCATCACCAACTCCCAGAGCTTGCTCAAACTCATGTCCATTGAGTAGGTGATGCCATCCAACCATCTCATCCTCTGTCGTCCCCTTCTCCTCCTGCCTTCAACCTTTCCTAGCATCAGGGTCTTTTCTAATGAGTCACTTCTTTGCCTCAGGTGGCCAAAGTATTGGAGTTTCAGCTTCAGCCTCAGTTCTTCCAACGAATATTCAGGACTGATTTCCTTTAGGATGGACTGGTTTGAGCTCCTTGCAGTCCAAGGGACTTTCAAGAGTCTTCTCCAGCATCACAGTTCAAAAGCATCAGTTCTTTGGTGCTCAGCTTTCTTTATAATCCAACTCTCACATCCATACATGAGTACTGAAAAAAACATAGCCTTGACTTGGTGGACCTTTGTTGGCAAAGTAATGTCTCTTTTTAATATACTTTCTAGGTTGGTCATAACTTTTCTTCCAAGGAGCAAGTGTCTTTTAATTTCATGGCTGCAGTCACCATCTGCAGTGATTTTGGAGCCCAGAAAAATAAAGTATGTCACTGTTTCCATTGTTTCTGTATCTATTTACCATGAAGTGATGGGGCCGGATGCCATGGTCTTAGTTTTCTGAATGTTGAGTTTCAAGCCAACTTTTTCACTCTCCTCTTTCACTTTCATCAAGAGGCTTTTTAGTTCTTCTTCACTTTCTGCCATAAAGGAGGTGTCATCTGCATATCTGAGGTTATTGATATTTCTCCCGGCAATCTTAATTCCAGCGTGTGTTTTATCCAGCCTGGCATTTCACATGATGTACTCTGCATATAAGTTAAATAAGTAGGGCATCAATATACAGCCTTGACGTCCTCCTTTCCCATTTTGAACCAGTACATTGTTCCATGTCCAGTTCTAACTGTTGCTTCTTGACCTGCATACAGGTTTCTCAGGAGGCAGATAAGGTAGTCTGGTATTCCCATTTCTTGAAGAATTTTCCACAGTTTGTTGTGATCCATACAATCAAAGGATTTAGTGTAGTCAATGAAGCAGAAGTAGATGTTTTTCTGGAATTCTCTTGATTTTTCAATGATCCAGCAGATGTTGGCAATTTGATCTCTGGTTCCTCTTCCTTTTCTAAATCCAGCTTGAGCATTGACAAAACGTGGGGATATTGATATCTGTCAGATTAATCTATATATCATGACAGCAAATGCCAAAATGTGTTAATGCAATTCATTTTAGACAGATTATAGTCTAGACTAGTTTAGGTGCCTCTTTTTGTCATGGGGTGATTAAGGGTCCATCATCTCATCTTAAATGTGTAGTTTTCTGAGATTGCCATGGAAGGGGAAAGACTCAGGGTTTGAGGTCTGTTCTATAATTTTTATACATAATTTATGCCCATATATTGTTAATTTTAAATTAGTACATGGTCCTATCTAATTTCTAGGAAGGTTAGAAAATGTAGTTTTCCACTGTGTCCAGTAAGATGAAGCAGGTTTAATGAGTATTAGATTACAAGGTGAAGCTTTCATTGGCTGTTCTCTGCAAGAGTTTGTTGAAGATGGGGAATATTTAGTTCTTCAACATTCAGCAGCACATTAATGAAGCTAATTGGGCCAAGTGTTTTTAATGCAGAAAGTTTTCAAAATATGGATTTAGTTTCGCTAATACTTGTAGGACTATTTAAGTTTTAAAAAATTTATTCTCATATTGATTTTACTAGACTTCTTGAGTACTATATTTTCAAGCATTTATTCATGACTAAAATGACCATAAAAATTTTTAGCTGGAATCCTAAGAATTATATGGTAATTTTTTTGCTGCTTGTAATGAGGAAAGGAGGAAACATGTTTGCTGTAGAGTGGATGCCCTGGCCTTAGAATGGTCTGTGACATCATGTCTCAGATTACCAGTCCTTAGGACACTTCTTATGCCCATTGTCCAGTCTTCATTAAGGGCTCTAAAACAGTATTGAGAAGATTCATATTTTGTCAGCAAAACTTTTAAAATTCCCTCTCTTAAGGTCTAGAGATCACCTCTCCAATCAGATTTGTATATTGTCATCAAGAGAGACTTGGAACTCACCCTATCTCCTTTGCACTCACACATCTCTAAAAATGTCTCCGTAGATGATCATTTTTCACTTTTGTCCAGGGAAAGTTCATTTCCCTGCTTTTCTTGTTCATGCCTACAACACACCTCTAGGATTTTCTGTGAAGAGAGGTCTCTGAAGTTGATTAGGTTTCAAGGATCTCAGGATCCTTGGAACTGGATCAGAGATCCTGGAAGCAGGATCTCTCTTGGAACTGCTGTTTACTGGGGAGTGGTGGTGAGCTGACTGGGAGGGCTACTTGTCCAGCATGTTGCCACAGGAACTGAGTATCACTTAAGTACTGATTATAAGAAGAGGTTGTTTTACCAGAGTGACTGAGGCAAATTGAGATAGATATTAACTGTGAAAAAAAAGAGTAGGATGTGCTTCACACCCTTAGAAATTGAAAAATGACCACAACTGAAAAGTTGTCTAGCTATGGGCCGTCTTCCCTGGAGAAGAATGTACGTGTGAGAGAACCCTCAGAACAGGCCAGCTCGTGGTTCTAAGTGCCCGCGTTCCATGACCTTGGGCACCCCAGGCACAGTGGCTCCACTCATTCAAGTCTGTGCTGCCGAGGGCATGCAGGCAGACTCAGGCTGCTCAGACTCCGGGAAGGGTGCCTGAGGTCCCAGTCTTTTCTCCACACCCCAACTGCAAGTCATAGTTGTTTCTTTTTCCACCCGGCAGAGAAGTATATCTGTGTTTACAGGGAGGTGGAGAGTGTGGCACACGAATTAACATTTGTGTGTGTGTGTGTGTGTGTGAGAGAGAGAGAGAGCACGCTATAAGCAGAGATATGTTAGACTTGATGAAGTCATAGTCTGGTGACATCATGTTGCTAGCTTGAAACTGGCTGAGGAGGGGGTGACATATCATAGAAATTGGAAAATTCTACAATTCAAGGGTTTTTTTTTTGTTTTTAAAGATTTATTTACGTGCTTATTCTTTCAGAGTCTATTGTTGGGCATTGTTTCTACTGACCATAGTCCATAAATGCTCTAAAACTACTATGTGCTAAACTCTCTAGTAAATGTATTATAAATACAATGCTATTATGGTTCATAATCTCATTATCATTCCAGCTTTCTAGGAGGTGGGTACCAGTTTATTCCCACTTCACTGAAGTGGAAATAGAGGATCTGGGATATTAAGAGCCTTGCTTACTGTTACCTGACAGCTCATCAAAGCTCTGTGCTCCTGAGCTTCATCCCACACCCTCTCTTATTGACTCATCACCGCTATCTCTATCTTCAAGGCCTCAGTTGAGACCCTTACCTCTTGCTATCGAGAAGCCCTGTGGTTCTGAGAAGGCACGTCTGTCTTTCCTGTTATCATCATCCAGGACCTGCTGCTCTCTACTGCTGCTTTCATGTAAAAAATGCTCCAGCCCATGATAAGAGAGGGGATGAGATGCTTTCCCCATGTTTGCTCCTGTGTGAGCTCTTCCAGCAAGTGCACTGAGAGGATGCCTTTGAATGAAATGCCTGGGGAATCCCGACATTCATTCAACTCTAGTTGAGCATCAGCTCCGCATGTGTGGGCAGAGTAGGGGCATGTACTGTCGTCCCTGGAAAGGACAGAGCAATTGCCGTGGGACGTGAGAAATAAAAGAGAAGCAGAAATGCCAGAACAACCCAGAGAGACGTGTCCGATGCGTGGGCCCAAAGCAGTGTGGAGGGAATGATTATTCTCGGCCGAGGTGGCAGGAGAGGAGCTGGGTTGTGAAGGAGGTGTAAGATTTAGAAAGTGGTGGTGAGTGGGGCATTCCAGGTAAAGAAGCAGTGCATGCTGGGTAAAAGCAGAGGTGGGAATTCGGAGAGGATTCTGGAGACGCATCGGGTTGGAGTGAAAGGGGCATCAGTGTGGGACTGTCAGACAAAGGCCTGAGTCCTTGATCTGGAAATGAATGAACCTTGCTCAACTTAAGTTTTCTGTTTCTCTTTCCTTTCTTTTCCATAAATAATTGAAAACACTAATTATGAGGGTTATTTTATTATTATTTTTTTACGTACAGCTGGACCCCAAAGAGGTGTGCAGAGTGCTCCTTTCCTTTCTTCCTGGGTTCAGATTAGGTGGAGAGCAGGGCTCATAGGGGAACCAGGGGAATCAACTTGGGCCAGAGGCTAGGCCAGGCTCTTGGATGTAGGGCCCTGCAGAAGAGATCAAGAATTTTTACCGTTAATGGCATGGAGAACGAGGGTTTCAATCAGGAATCGGCCGTGATCCTGGTGACAGATGCTTTGGGAGATGTGTTTGTGTGACTGTACAGGAGAGAGGAGTTGCGCGCCCCTGGGCTAAGGGAGGGGAGAGGGTGTTTCCACGGGCAGCTTGAGTGGGAGAAGCAGCAGTGGGGGAAGGTACAGCGGAGGGTGTCTGGCAGAATGTGGGTGCTGGTGGGCACAGCCTGAAGAGGAGGTGAGAGGCTGTTGAGCTTGGCCTTTCTGCATCTTCCTGCCACCTAGTTCCCTTGTCATGTTCTGCACCTTCCTCCCATTCCCTGCACACTGTCTCACCATGACCCTTCAGTATTATTGGTGGTTCTGGGACTTCCATGGAATGGCCAGAGGAGCAGGTTTGGGCATAGAAGGAGGATTGGGTTGGTGGTGGAGGTCATCACCTGGCCTGAATTGGTCACGGTGAGGACAGATGCGGTAGGACCCAAGCTGCCTTCCCAGAGCCGTGTGACACCTTCTGAAACACCCACACTGACCCGTACTCCCTCCCTTGGCCATCACCATCTGAGCAGTGCCTGCTCGCTACTCTTCTGCGGCTCCTTACAGGCAGTAGGGCTGCCGCAGTGACAGGAACTGACATGCGTTAATGTCACTGTACCGGCTCTTGCCAGTGCATTGCCACCATATCCTGAAATTAGTCTGTGGACACTTTCTGCCTTGCTAATGTTCATAGATACTCTTTTAGTTTCTTTTCAGCTAGCCTAGCTGCCATTTCTATGGAAACATTTTTGCCTCATGCAGTTCCCTACCCCCACCAGTGACACATTTCCCTAGCAGACTGGGGACTCCCTGGCTCTGTGTCCCCTATTCCGCATCCTTCCCCTTCTGCCTGGAACACGCTGCTCTCCTGCTTCTCCAAGGAACTTATATCTGTATCTGTCCCTGAAGACTCAGTTCAGTTGTTACCCTTCCAGGAAGTCTTCTCAGATTCCCCTAGAATGGAATGAGGAATAGCTGGAAATGTACACCTCCTGGTCTGAGACAAATCAGTTCAGTTCAGTTCAGTCACTTAATCGTGTCTGACTCTTTGCAACCCCATGAATTACAGCACGCCAGGCCTCCCTGTCCATCACTAACTCCCGGAGTTCACCCAAACTCATGTACATCGAGTCAGTGATGCCGTCAAGCCATCTCATCCTCTGCCGTCCCCTTCTCCTCCTGCTCCCAATCTGTCCCAGCATCAGGGTCTTTTCCAATGAGTGAGCTCTTCCCATGAGGTAGCCAAAGTATTGGAGTTTCAGCCTCAGCATCAGTCCTTCCAATGAACACCCAGTGGTGATCTCCTTTAGAATGGACTGGTTGGATCTCCTTGCAGTCCAAGGGACTCTCAAGAGTCTTCTCCAACACCACAGTTCAAAAGCATCAGTTCTTCAGGGCTCAACTCTCTTTATAATCCAACTCTCACATCCATACATGACTACTGGAAAAACCATAGCCTTGACTAGATGGACCTTTGTTGGCAAAGTAATGTCTCTGCTTTTTAATATGTTATCTAGGTCGGTCATAACTTTCCTTCCAAGGAGTAAGCATCTTTTAGATTCATGGCTGCAGTCACCATCTGCAATGATTTTGGACCCCAAAAAATAAAGTCTGACACTTTTTCCACTGTTTCCCCATCTATTTCCCATGAAGTGATGGGACCAGATGCCATGATCTTAGTTATCTGAATGTTGAGCTTTAAGCCAACTTTTTCACTCTCCTTTCACTTTCATCAAGAGATAAGGACTGCTAAATCCAGAGCCTTCAGAGCCCCTGCCGAGAAATGCACTCATCATTGTGGAAGTTAATGAATTCTCAATGGAGATACTGTGGACTATAAAATCAGGAGCCTTGGACAGGAGGGTGGGGTATGACTGAGGAAGAGGAGAGAGGTCTATGGTTAGGGATGGGGGAGAGCCCCCATGGAGCTGAACTAACATATGGTGTTCAAGGAGCAGGCATTGTGGAAGTGCAGTGGTTTGGGTGGTGGGTGGGGGGAGTGGTTGATCTGGGAGGTTGAATCTCCTGGGTCGGGGGAAGTTGAAAATATGCCCCCACCACCACTGAGAATCGCTTCCATGCCAATTAGGCTTTCTTGCCACTAGGAAGGTGTCCTTTCGCTAGATGTGATGTGTGGGAACTTCCCTTGTGGTTCAGTAGTTAAAACTCCATACTTTCAATGCAGGGAGCGCAAATTTGATCCCTGGTTTGGGAACTAAGATTCCATATGCCGTGTGACACAAGTGAAAAAAAAAAAAAAAAAAAAGCAATAGTTTTGATGAGGCATGTGAGACTAGAACACACACTGGATTAAGTGACAAATTAAGTCATCATCATTCTTTCAGAGCCCATTTTCTCTTTTGCCAGGTGTAGATTACCTGTAATGATGCATGTTAAGCTGCAGTGGGAGACTTGGCTAAGGATAGCCCCCTCTCTTTTATCCATAGAGAGAAAAATTTAGTTGCATTCAAAGGGTGTAATTTAAATTTCAAGGAGTATAAACCCAGTTTGAAGAAGTAACGATATACTGTTGTTGAGAGCTTTCTTGTTGACGGGCAGGAGAGAGAAGATGGTAGCTTGCAGAGATGGTGGTGATAGGATTGACTGGGGGAGGGACTGTCCAGGGAGATGGACATGGCAGTTATCATTTTCAGATGAGGCAGACCTGGGTATGCTTCTAGAATGAGAATCAGTTCAGTTCAGTCGCTCAGTCATGTCCGACTCTTTGTGACCCCATGAATCGCAGCACGCCAGGCCTCCCTGTCCATCACCATCTCCCGGAGTTCACTCAGACTCACGTCTATTGAGTCCGTGATGCCATCCAGCCATCTCATCCTCTGTCGTTCCCTTCTCCTCCTGCCCCCAATCCTTCCCAGCATCAGTCTTTTCCAATGAGTCAACTCTTCGCATGAGGTGGCCAAAGTACTGGAGTTTCAGCTTTAGCATCATTCCTTCCAAAGAAACCCCAGGGCTGATCTCCTTTAGAATGGACTGGTTGGATCTCCTTGCAGTCCAAGGGACTCTCAAGAGTCTTCTCCAACACCACAGTTCAAAAGCATCAATTCTTCGGAGCTCAGCTTTCTTCACAGTCCAACTCTTACATCCATACATGACCACAGGAGAAACCATAGCCTTGACTAGGCGGACCTTAGTCGGCAAAGTACCAGAGAGAAAAGAAATGGAAACAGTGACAGACTTTATTTTCTTGGGTTCCNCCTTCTTCACAGTCCATACATGACCACAGGAAAAACCATAGCCTTGACTAGACGGACAAACTAATATTTAATACATTTTAACATCTTAAAAACACTGAGCATCTGTATTCTTTGGTATTTTAAGTGACAAGCTAGAAGTAACTCACCAAAAGCATTCTGAAAAAAAGATAACCGAATTTTTTTATTTCTGAGTGTTATTTTTAAGTCATATTTGAAACTGTGAATTCTCCTCCTTCCTGTTTAAAATATTTAGCCTGTCAGTATAGCTTAAATATGATCACATCAAGTCCAAATATGCTAGAAATCTGAAATTTAGGTTTGTAGGAAAAAAGACATTTTGGTTAGATTTTTTTTTCAGTATATGTTGAGGCTTTGGGTAGGAAAAATAAATTATGTCATGTACATGGCATACCTTTATACCAGTTAATATTGCCTTTGAAACCCAATTGTTTGTCGTCTCCTCAGACAGAGGAAAATAATGTTGGATAGCAGCTGTCTTGAGCTTGGACTTTGACATCAGACAAAACCCATCATCAGTGTGAAATCTAAATGTCATACCTTACCCTTTTGTTGTGAGAATGGCAAAATATATCTTCTAAGTATGATAAAGACTGATTGCAACAGGACAGTTATAATCATAGAGTTCTTCATTTGCAGTTCTTTTGATTTTAACATCATATAGAAAGAAAGATGTCTGTAGAATTGGCCTACAAACACTGTAGTTTTACTTTTGCTCTATGGCTTTTCCCTCTTTAGATGTAACAGTTATTTTGCAAATTACTGTACGTATAGTGATTTTTAAATTATAGTTACTTTTCAAGCTTGACATGAAATTTTAGGAAAGGCTAATTGATTACTGGGCTAATTCTCTTTTCTACAAAATGTGCTTGAGAACAAATGGATGATAAAGAAGAGACCCAGTGGGTCCTCTCTGAAGTTCTCAGGGAAGTACAGTCCATCTGTCTTCAAGCCAGAGCTTGCAGGTTTATTTTTCTGGCCACTGTGGACTGTCTAGTGCATTTTATTTCTTGGAGAAACTAAGAGTAGTACAGAAGGAGGGTTTGGGTTATCCCATTGTGTCGGAAAAATGATTGTGGTTACATCCAAGCTCTTTGACACCGTTTACTGTACATAGTCAAATAATATAGCTATTCAGATTTTTTAAGCACATATGCGCCAAATTTTCTGGAATAAAAATAATTTTTAACCTGCTGAATTGAATTTTAATACTAACTTCTAACACAAGAATCAAATAAAAAGAACTTTCATGTAGAAATTATTTTCTTGTACTTTAAATAACTTAAACTAAACATAACTGTTTTTAGGAGAAGCTATTTTATGGTATTCGTTCATTTTAAAATTTGATTCATTTAACTTTTCAAATCCTAAAACTATTACACACAGCAGTTGACTGTTTATTATTTTTAAAACCCTATTTGGGACTGACACTAGTATTAAAAAAAGAAGGCCCATCATTCTTATTTAAAAGCATATATTTTTTCAAAGAAATAGAAATTTTATTTTAATTGAATTTAAATATATTTAATTTATGACTGTTTTAAATGTAGACCAGAAGCTAACTTTTTATAAGAAACCTTTTTGGACTAATTTCAAGTTACTGGGGTTAAGAAAATTAGGACAAAGATATACAAAATTATTATAACTTTTCATGAGTGCATTTTTTAATGCACACACTTTTCTGTTTAGTTGAATTCTGAACTACTTTTTGTATTTTGGAAAAACCATAACTATTGAACGTTAAAAGAAATCACTATTTAAACCATTTAAAAATGTACAGTTCAGTGGCTTTCAATATATTTACAGTGCTATTCAACAATCACAAGTGTCTAACTCCAGAGTATTTTTATCATCCCCCAAAGAAACCCAGTACCATTAAGCAGTCACCCCTGAACCCCCTTATCCTACTCTGCTATTGTCTGTTTACTCTTTTGTCAGTGTCCTTCGATGAACAAAAGTCTTTAACTTTGATGAAGTCCAGTTTTTTTCTTTTGTTGATCGTGTTTGGTCTCATATCTAAGAATGCATTGCCATTTCCAAGGTTGTGAAGATTTTCCCCTAAGTTTACTTCAAAAAGTTTTATAGTCTTAACTGATATTTAGATCTTTGTGCTGTACTGAGTTAATTTTTATATATGGTGTTATGCAAGGATCCAGCTTCATTTTTTTCCATGGATGTCCCATTATTCCAACACCCCATGTATTAAAAAGACTGTTCTTTCCCACCATTCAGTAATCTTAGTACTCTTTGTGAAAATCCTTTTACAACAGATGAATAAGTTTATTCCTGGAATCTCAATTCTATTCCATTGATATTTATACCCATCTTTATATCACAGCCACGCTGTTTTGATCACTGTAGCTTTGTAGTAAATTTTGAAATCTAGAAATGTGAGTTTTCCAACTTTATTATTTTCTCAAGACTGATTTGACTTTTCAGGGTGCCATGTAATTTCATATGAATTTTAGGATCATTTTTCAATTAAAAAAAATTTAAACTTTTTAATTTTGTATTGAGGTATGACTGATGAACAATTTTGTGATAGTTTCAGGTGAACAGTGAAGGTACCCAGCCATACATATACATGTATCCGTTCTCCCCCAAACTGCCTCCCCTACCCCATCCAGCCTGAAGAAGACAGTTGGAATTTTAGTAGTGATTCCATTAGATTTACTAGATCGAATCTGGGGAGAATTGCTGTCTTAAGTCTTGCAATTCATGACATGAGATGTTTTCCTATTTATTTAAATCTAATTTCTTTCAACAGTGTTTTATAGTTTTCAGTGTACAAGTTTTGCCCCTTGTCTGAATTTATTCCTCTTTATTTTATCCATTGAAATGCTGTTGTAAATGAAATTATTTTTAAATTTCATTTCTTGGTTCTTAATTGCTAGCATATGGAAATATAGCTGATTTTGTGTATTGGTCTTATATAGTGCAACTTTGCTGAATTTATTAGCTCAAATAATTTTTTGTGTGGATTCTTTAGGATTTTCTATATATAAGATTATGATTTCTATAAATAAAAGATAGTTTTACTTACTTCTCTCTAATTTGGGTGTTCTTTCTTCCTTTCCTCTTTTTCCTTCCTCCCTACTCCTTTCCTTTCTCTCTTTTTTTAAATCTGGTTGTCTGGCTAGAGCTTGCAGTCCTAGCCATAAGATAATGTGACGACAGCAGGCCTTCTTGTGTGTTGCTCCTGATCTTATAGGGAAAGCTTTTGGTTTTGCATCATTAATATGATGTTATATCTATTTTTTCATAGATGTCCTGCATGAGAGTGAGGAAACTTTTTTCTGCTCCTAGTTTTTTGAAGTTTTCTTATTATGAAAGAGTGTTGTTATTTTTTGTAAAAGGCTCTTTCTGCCTCAAATTAGATAATCTTCTTTACTTGCAACCTTCATTCTATTAATGTTGTGTACTATAGAGATTGGCTTACATATGCTAAACCACCTTTGCATTTCTGGTGTAAATACCACTTCATTATGTAGAGTATAATCATTTGACTATACTGCTACATTTAGCTTCCTAGCATTTTTTGAGAATTTTTGCATCTGTGATTGTAAGGAATATTGGTCTGTAGTTTTCCCATGATGTCATTGTCTGACTTTGGTTTCAGTGTAATACTGGCCTCATAGAATAAGTTAAGACATAGCCTCTCCACTTCAATTTTTAGGAAGAGTTTGAAAAAGTTTGGTATTAATTGTTTAAACTTTTGGCAGAATTTACCCATAAAGTTATCTGGTCTGGTGATATTCTTTGTTGAAAGTTTTTTGATTACTGATTCAGTCTCTTTCCTTGTAATCAGTTCAGTTTAGTCGCTCAGTCGTGTCTGACTCTGTGAACCCAAGGACTACAGCACGCCAGGCATAAACTTTTGGCAGAATTTACCCATAAAGTTATCTGGTCTGGTGATATTCTTTGTTGAAAGTTTTTTGATTACTGATTCAGTCTCTTTCCTTGTAATCAGTTCAGTTTAGTCGCTCAGTCGTGTCTGACTCTGTGAACCCAAGGACTACAGCACGCCAGGCTTCCCTGTCCATCACTAACTCCTAGAGCTTGCTCAAACTCATGTCCATCGAGTCAGTGATGCCATCCAACTGTCTCATCCTCTGTCATCCCCTTCTACTCCTGCATTCAATCTTTCCCAGCATCAGGGTCTTTTCCAATGAGTCAGTTCTTTGCATCAGGTGGCCAAAATATTGGAGTTTCAGCTTCAGCATTAGTTCTTACAATGAATATTCAGGACTGATTTCCTTTAAGATTTGACTGGTTGGATCTCCTTGCTGTCCAAGGGACTCTCAAGAACCTTCTCCGACACCATAGTTCAAAAGCATCGATTCTTTGGCGCTCAGCTTTCTTTCTAGTCCAACTCACATGCTTATGTGACTACTGGAAAAACCATAGTGTTGACTAGATGGACCTTTGTTGGCAAGGTAATATCTCTTCTTTTTAATATGCTGTCTAGGTTGGTCATAACTTCTCTTCCAAGGAGCAAGCATCTTTTTAATTTCATGGCTGCAGTCATCATCTGCAGTGATTTTGGAGCGTAAGAAAATAAAGTCTGTCTCTGTTTCCATTGTTTCCCCATCTATTTGCTATGATGTGATACGACCAGATGCCATGATCTTCATTTTTTGAATTTTGAGTTTTAAACCAGCTTTTTTACTCTCCTCTTTCACTTTCAAGATGCTCTTTAGTTCCTCTTCACTTTCTGCCGTAAGGGTGGTGTCTCTGCATATCTGAGGTTATTGATAAAAGTTAAATAAGTGAGGTGACAATATACAGCTTTGACTTATTCCTTTCCCAATTTTGAACCAGTCTGTTGTTCCATGTCCAGTTCTAACTGTTGCTTCTTGACCTGCATAATCAATAAAGCAGAAGTAGATGTTTTTTCTGGAATTCTCTTGCTTTTCCCTTGTAGTAGATCTATAAAAATTTTCTTTTTTAGTCAGTTTTGATAGGTCATGTGTTTCTAGGAATTTGTCGTTTTCATCTAAGTTATCTAATTTATTGATACAAAGTTGTTCATTTTCTTAGAATCGTTTATTTCTCCAAGTCAGCAGTAATGTTCTATTTTTATTCCTAATTTTAGTAATTTATTAATCTTTCTTTTCTTGGTGAGTCTAGTTAAGGTTTGTCACTTTTGTTGATCTCTTCAAGGAACCGATTTGATTTTCTTGATTTGCTCTATTATTTTTCTATTCTCTACCGTATTTCAGTCAGTTCAGTTCAGTTCAGTCGCTCAGTTGTGTCCGACTCTTTGCGACCCCATGAATCGCAGCATGCCAGGCCTCCCTGTCTATCACCAGCTCCCGGAGTTCACTCAGACTCACGTCCATCAGGTCCGTGATGCCATCCAGCCATCTCATCCTCTGTCGTCCCCTTCTCCTCCTGCCCCCAATCCCTCCCAGCATCAGAGTCTTTTCCAATGAGTCAGCTCTTTGCATGAGGTGCCCAAAGTACTGGAGTTTCAGCTTTAGCATCATTCCTTCCAAAGAAATCCCAGGGCTGATCTCCTTCAGAATGGACTGGTTGGATCTCTTTGTGGTCCAAGGGACTCTCAAGAGTCTTCTCCAACACCACAGTTCAAAAGCATCAATCCTTCGGCGCTCAGCTTTCTTCACAGTCCAACTCTCACATCCATACATGACTACTGGAAAAACCATAGCCTTGACTAGATGGACCTTTGTTGGCAAAGTAATGTCTCTGCTTTTCAATATGCTATCTAGGTTGGTCATAACTTTCCTTCCAAGGAGTAAGTGTCTTTTAATTTCATGGCTGCAGTCACCAACTACAGTGATTTTGGAGCTTTGGCCACCTCATGCGAAGAGTTGACTCACTGGAAAAGACTCTGATGCTAGGAGGGATTGGGGGCGGGAGGAGAAGGGGACGGCAGAGGATCAGATGGCTGGATGACATCATGGACTCGATGGACATGGGTCTGGGTGAACTCCGGGAGATGGTGATGAACAGGGAGGCCTGGCGTGCTGCGATTCATGAGGTCGCAAGGAGTCGGACACGACTGAGCGACTGGACTGAACTGAACTGAACTGAAAAATAAAGTCTGACACTGTTTCCACTGTTTCCCCATCTATTTCCCATGAAGTGATGTGACCAGATGCCATGATCTTCATTTTCTGAATGTTAAGCTTTAAGCTAACTTTTTCACTCTCCACTTTCACTTTCATCAAGAGGCTTTTTAGTTCCTCTTCACTTTCTGCCTTAAGGGTGGTGTCATCTGCATATCTGAGGTTATTGATATTTCTCCTGGCAATCTTGATTCCAGCTTGTGCTTCTTCCAGCCCAACGTTTCTCATGATGTACTCTGCATACAAGTTAAATAAGCAGGGTGACAATATACAGCCTGGATGTACTCCTTTTCCTGTTTGGAACCAGTCTGTTGTTCCATGTCCAGTTCTACTGTATTTAACTCTGCTCAAATCTTTATAATTTCCTCCCCTTTGTTTGCTTTGGGTTAGTTTGTTCTTCTCTTTCCACTTTCCTTAGATAAAGCTTGGATTACTGATTTGAGATTGTGCTTCTTTTTTTAATGTAGACATTTGAGCTATAAATTTCTATGTGAGCACTACTGTCACTGCTTCCCATAAGTTTGGTTATGTTGTGTTTTTGTTTATATTAAAGTATTAATATTTTATAATTTTCCTGTGATTTCTTCCCTGACTTATTCATTGTTTGAGTGTTTTTTCCTTTACCTTCTTTCATCCTTTATGTTTTTTTTTAAAAAAATTATTTATTTTTATTTGGAGGATACTTGCTTTACAATATTGTGTTGGTTTCTGCTGTGTTCAGCATGAATTGGCCACAAGTATGCATATGTCCCCTCCCTTTTGACCTTCCTTCCACCTCCCACTCCATCCTACCCCTCAGGCTCATCACAGAGCACCAGATTTGAGCTCCCTGCATCTTAAGAGTAAGTTGTTTAATTTCCAAAACATTTGGACGTTTTCCAAATACCTTTTTGCTGTTAAGTTTTAAGTTAATTATGTATGGTTTGCAGTGGTTTATAATTATTGTTTCATGTTGTTATCTTTTAAATCATGTAGGAAAAAGGAGTTATAAATCAAAAATAGATAATACAGACTTTTATATTTACATATGCAGTTTCCTTTACTAATATTCTTAATTTCTTCTTGTCGATTTGAATTACAGTCTAATGTCCTTTCATTTCAGGCTGAAGGACTCCCTTTAACCTTTCTTCTGGGTAGTGCTGGTGGTAAAGAACACTCTCAGTTTTTTGTTTGTCTTGGAATGGCTACTTTCTCCTTAATTTTGGGAGAATATTTTTGTTGGATATAGAAGTTTTGATTGACAGTTCATTTTTTCCCAGCATTTTGAATATGTCAACTCCAAAATTTATATTCAATTCCTTTTTATACTTCATATCTATTTATATTTCTCAGTTTTGAAAAAGTTACTCTCATGGTTTTCCTTTGGTTCTTTGTACATGGTTTCCTTTAATGTTTTATAGCACATTTGAAATAATTGAGTTAAAGTCGTTGTATGATAAATCCAATATCTAGACTTCCCCAGGAACAGTTCCTATTAATTTCTGTTTTTCTTATGTATGGGCCATACTTTATTTTCTTGCATACTTTGTAGTTTTTTGTTGAAAAGTGGGTATTTTGATGTTTGTGTGATCATGCTCATTTGCTCAGTCTTGTCTGACTGTTTGCAGCCCTTTGGACTTCACCCCATCAGGCTCTTCTGCCCGTGGGTTTTTTCAGGCAAGAATACTGAAGTAGTTTGCCGTTGCCTCCTCCAGGAGTTCTTCCCACTGAGGAACCAAACTCATCTCCTGCATTGCAGGTTGGTTCTTACTGCTGAGCCATCGGGGAACATTACAGTTGACAACTCTGGAACTCAGATCCCCCTCCCATTGCAGCCCTCGTGTTTGTTGTTGCTGCTTACTGTAGTGCAGCAGCTTTTGTTTGCTTAGTGACTTCCTTAAATATCAAGATTCAGGTGCTTTTTCTTGATTAAGATTATTCCTGGCTATAGTAAACTTTCAGTCAGTTTTCAGAGGTCTGAAAAAGTTGATTCTGACACATTTCCCCAGTTTATTCACTGCCTTGTGGAGTCCCTGGCCTTTGGGGTTCTCCACTCAAGAGAATTTGTAGAATTTCTTGCTATGCTAGAATTTCTAGCTAGAATTTTGCTAGAATTCTTGCTGATATGCTGTACTTTTATTTTCCTAATAATTTTACCAGTAGGCTTTAATATTACTGATAATATATCTTCTCGTGAATTGAAAATTTTTAAAAATTCAGAGCTCTCCAACCATGGTTAAATATTTCTATTGTGAGGAAACGGAGAGTACAATAATTGTATTAAAATAAGTCTCAGGATAGGGTGAAGACTAGATGGATACCAGGGAAGCCCATGGATAGGATAGTGTCTGGATTATTTAGGGTTAGGTATGAGAAAATTTAGTTCTGTTAGTATTTATTGGATACTAACAGAAAGATATCTTGGTCTACTATAGGTGGGGTGAAAGTAAGTTGACAGTAGATTTGAAATGTGGGGAAGAACTGAACATTTTTTGTAGTCTTTTTAAAATTGTTATTGAATTAGCAGAATTGCTGAATTCTTGAAGCTTTTAGAGATTGCTTGAGTCCTTCAAGTTTGGAAGGATTAACTAAAGTGTTTCCTATATATGATCACAGTGTACTATGAGCTGTAAAGTTACCTTTGAACTTTTATGAGCAGTGTCAGATGCCTTTTGAATAAAATGGCTAAAAGATAAAAGAGGAAGTCACAATTCAGAAACCTCAAAAGACCTTAGAATACCTTGAATCTATAAATCCTGTAAAGTTATAAGGCTGAAATGACACTAGACCAATGACTCGGAAGTCACAAGAGTGTTTTTTTTTTTTTTTTGATGATGGCACTCTTGGATCTGCTTGTATAATAAAGTCTTTTCCATCAAATTCTCTAGACCAGAATACTAGAGTATGTAGCTTCTACCTTCTCCAGGGGATCTTCCCAACCCAGGGATTGAACCCAGTTCTCCTGCATTGTGGGCAGATTCTTTACCAACTGAGCTACAAGGGAAGCCCAAGAATACTGGAGTGGGTAGCATATCCCTTCTCCAGCGAATCTTCCCAACCCAAGAATTGAACCTGGTCTCCTGCATTGCACATGGATTCTTTACCAACTGAGGTATCAGAGAATCCCTAAATCACAATATTTACTATAAATAATAGTTGAGTCCCATTGATTATCTCCTTGTAATATCTGAGTCCTACAAATGCTTTATTTATTTTTTCTTTTTAATTAATTTTTTTATTGAAAGATAATTGCTATACAGAATTTTGTTGTTTTCTGTCAAAACTCAACATGAATCAGCCATAGTTATACACATATCCCCTCCCGTTTGAACCTTTCTCCCATCTCCCTCCCCGTCCCACCCCTCTAGGTTGATACAGATCTCTTGTTTGAGTTTCCTGAGCCATAGAGCAAATTCCTGTTGGCTATCTGTTTTACATATGGTAATTTAGGTTTCCATGTTACTCTTTCCATACATCTCACCCGCTCCTCTCCTCTCCCCATGTCCGTAAGTCTGTTCTCTGTGTCTGTTTCTCCATTGCTGCCCTGTAAATGAATTCTTCAGTACCATTTTTCTAGACTCCGTATATGTGTGTTAGAATATGATATTTATCTTTCTCTTTCTGACTCACTTCAGTCTGTATAATAGGTTCTAGGTTCACCCACCTCATCAGAACTGACTCAAATGCATTCCTTTTTATGGCTGAGTAATATTTCATTGTGTATATGTACCACAACTTCTTTATCCATCCATCTGTCGATGGACATCTAGATTGCTTCCATGTTCTAGCTATTGTAAATAGTGCTGCAGTGAACAGTGGGAAACGTGTCTTTTTCAGTTCTGGTTTCCTCAGGTTACGTGCCTAGGAGTGGGATTGTTGGGTCATACGGTGGTTTTATTCCTAGTTTTTTAAATCCATCCATCTGTCGATGGACATCTAGATTGCTTCCATGTTCTAGCTATTGTAAATAGTGCTGCAGTGAACAGTGGGAAACGTGTCTTTTTCAGTTCTGGTTTCCTCAGGTTACGTGCCTAGGAGTGGGATTGTTGGGTCATATGGTGGTTTTATTCCTAGTTTTTTATGGAATCTCCATACTGTCTTCCATAGTGGCTGTATCAACTTACATTTCCACCAAGAATGTAAGAGCTTTCCCTTTTCTCCACACCCTCTCCAGCATTTATTGTTTGTAGACTTTTTGATGATGGCCATTCTGACCAGTGTGAGGTGATATCTCCTTGTGATTTTGATCTGCATTTCTCTAATAATGAGCGATGTTAGCATCTTTTCATGTGTTTGTTAGCCATTTGTATGTCTTTTTTGGAGAAATGTCTGTTTAGGTCTTTTTCCCACTTTTTGATTGGGTTGTTTGTTTTTCTGGTCTTGAGTTGTATGAGCTACTTGTGTATTTTGGAAATTAATCCTTTGTCAGTTGTTTTACTTGCTATTATTTTCTCCCATTCTGAGGGTTGTTTTTTCACCTTGCTTATAGTTTCCTTTGCTGTGTGAAAGCGTTTAAGTTTAATCAGGTCCCACTTGTTTACTTTTGTTTTTATTTCCACTACTCTAGGAGGTGGGTCATAGAGGATCTTGCTTTGATTTATGTCATCAAGTGTTCTGCCTATGTTTTCCTCTAAGGGTTTTATAGTTTCTGATCTTGCATTTAGGTCTTTCACCCATTTTGAATTTATCTTTGTGTATGGTGTTCGGAAGTGTTCTAATTTCATTCTTTTTCATGTAGCTGTCCAGCACCATTTATTGAAGAGGCTGTCTTTGCCCCATTGTATATTCTTGCCTCCTTTGTCAAAAATAAAGTACCAGTAAGTGCATGGCTTTATTTCTGGGCTTTCTGTCTTGTTCCATTGGTCTGTATTTCTGTTTTTGAGCCAGTATCATACTGTCTTGATGACTGTAAGTTTGTGGTATAATCTGACGTCAGGAAGCTTGACTCCTCCAGCTCCATTCCTCTTTCTCAAGACTGCTTTGGCTATTCGGGGGTCTTTTGTGTTTCCATGTGAATTGTGAAATTTTTTTGTTCTAGTTCTGTGAAAATAGCCATTGGTAACTTGATAGGGAGCTCATTGAATCTGTAGATTACATTAGGTAGTATAGTCATTTTCACAATATTGATTCTTCCTACCCAGGATAATGGAATATCTCTCCATCTGTTTATGTCATCTTTGATTTCTTTCATTAGTGTCTTATAATTTTCTGTGTATAGTTCTTTAGTCTCCTTAGGTAAGTTTCAGTTCAGTTCAGTTACTCAGTCGTGTCCGACTCTTTGTGACTCCATGAATCGAAGTACGCCAGGCCTCCCTGTCCATCACTGACTCACTATTCCTAGATATTTAATTCTTTTTGTTGCAGTCGTGAATAGGATTGATTCCTTAACTTCTCTGATTTTTCATTGTTAGTATATAGAAATGCAAGTGATTTCTGTATATTGATTTTGTATCCTGCAACTTTGACAAGTTCACTGATTAGTTCTAGTAATTTTCTGATACTATCTTTAGGGTTTTCTAAGTACAGTATCATGTCATCTGCAGACAATGAGAGCTTTACTTCTTCTTTTCTGATCTGGATTCCTTTTATTTCTTTTTCTTCTCTGCTTGGTGTAGCTAAAACTTCCAGAACTATGTTGAATAGTCATGGTGAAAGTGGACACCCTTGTCTTGTTGCTGATCTTAGAGGGAATGCTTTCAGTTTTTCACCACTGAGAATAATGTTTGCTGTAGGCTTATCATTTATGGCCTAAAATATGTTGAGGTAGGTTCCTTCTATGCCCATTTTTTGAAGAGTTTGAATCATAAATGGGTGCTGAATTTTGTCAAAGGCTTTTCTGCATCTACTGAGATTATCCTATGGTTTTTATCTTTCAGTTTGTTAATATGGTGTATCACATTGATTGGTTTCCATATATTGAAGAATCCTTGCATTTGTGGAGTAAAGCCAACTTGATCGTGGATCATGGTGTATGAGCTTTTTGATCTGTTGCTGAATCCTGTTTGCTAAAATTTTGTTGAGAGTTTTGGCATCTATGTTCATCAGTGATGTTGGCCTGTAGTTTTCTTTTTTGTGTGTTGTCTTTGTCTGGTTTTGGTAACAGGGTGATGGTGGCCTCGTAGAATGAGATTGGAAGTGTTCCTTCCCCTGCAGTGTTTTGAAAGAGTTTTAGAAGGATAGGCTTTAGCTCTTCTCTAAGTGTTTGATAGAATTCTCCTGTGAAGCCATCTGGTCCTGGGCTTTTGTTTTTCGGGAGATTTTTTGATCACAGCTTCAGTCTCAGTGCTTGTAATTGGGTTGTTCATAATTCCTATTTCTTCCTGGCTCAGTCTTGAAATATTGAACTTATCTAAGAATCTGTCCATTTCTTCCAGGTTATCCATTTTATTGCCAAATAGTTCATAATAGTCTCTTATAATCCTTTGTATTTCTGCATTATCTGCTGTAACCTCTCCTTTTTTTATTTCTAATTTTATTGATTTGATTCTTCTCTCTTTTATTCTTGATGAGTCTGGCTAAAGGTTTGTCAATTTTATCTTCTCAAAGAACCAGCTTTTTAGTTTTATTAATCTTTACTATTGTTTCTTTCATTTCTTTTTATTTCTGCTCAGATCTTTATGATTTCTTTCCTTCTACTAATTTTGAGGGGTTTTTGTTTGTTTGTTTGTTTGTTTTTCTTTTTCCAATTGTTTTAGGTGTAAAGTCAGGTAATCTATTCTATGTTTTTCTTGTTTCTTAAGGTAGGATTGTATTGCTATAAACTTCCCTCTTATAACTGCTTTTGCTGCATCCTAAAGGTTTTGAGTTGTTGTGTTTTCATTGTCATTTGCTTCTAGAAATTCTTTTATTTCCCTTTTAATTTTTTCAGTAACCTGTTGGTTATTTAAAATTGTGTTGTTTAATCTCCATGTATTTGTGTTTCTTACAGTGTTTTTTCTTGCAGTTGATATCTAGTCTTCTAGCGTTATAGTCAGAGAAGATGCTTGATATGATTTAAAATTTCTTAGATTTATTGAGGTTGATTTGTGATCCAAGATGTGGTCTATCCTGGAGAATGTTCCATATGCACTCTAGAAGAAGATGTATTCTTCTGCATTTGGATGGAATGTCCTGAAAATATCAATGAGATCCATCTCATCTAATGTATCATTTAAGACTTGTGTTTCCTTATTAATTTTCTGTTTTGATGATCTGTCCATTGGTATGAGTGAGGTGTTAAAGTCTCCTGCTATTATTGTATTACTGTCAGTTTCTGCTTTTATGTCTGTTAGTGTTTGTCTTATGTATTGAGGTACTCCTATGTTGGGTGCGTAGATATTTACAATTGTTATGTCTTCCTCTTGGATTGATCCCTTGATCATTATGTAG
This sequence comes from Oreotragus oreotragus, assembly GCA_006410675.1. Classification (NCBI taxonomy): domain Eukaryota; kingdom Metazoa; phylum Chordata; class Mammalia; order Artiodactyla; family Bovidae; genus Oreotragus; species Oreotragus oreotragus. The sequence continues at coordinate 29,854 of SJYX01000128.1, forward strand.
TGTCCTTCCTTGTCTCTTATAATCTTTATTTTAAGGTCTATTTTGTCTGATATGAGGATTGCTACTCCAGCTTTCTTTCTTTTTTTTCCATTTGCATGGAATATATTTGTCTATTCTCTCACTTTCAGTCTGTATGTTTCCTTATGTCTGAAGTGGGTTTCTTGTAGACAGCATATATATGGGTCTGTTTTTGTATCCATTCAGCCAGTCTGTGTCTTTTGGTTGGAGCATGTAATCTATTCACATAAAGTAATTATTGATACAAATGTTCCTATTGCCATTTTCTTAATTGTTTGACATTGAGTTTGTAGATATTTTTTCTCCTCTTGTGTTTCTTGACTATATAAGTCTGTTTAACATTTGCTGTAAGGCTGGTTTGATGGTACTGAATTCTCTTAACTTTTGCTTGTCTGAAAAGCTTTTTATTTCTCCATCAGTTTTGAATGAGATCCTTGCTGGGTACAGTAATCTTGGTTGTAGATTTTTCCCTTTCAGTACTTTAAATATATCCTGCCATTCTCTTCTGGCCTGCAGAGTTTCTCTGAAAGATCAGCTGTTAAGCATATGGTGTTTCCCTTGTATGTTACTTATTGCTTTTCCCTTGCTACTTTTAATATTCTTTATTTGTGTTTAGTCTTTGTTAGCTTGATTAGTATGTGTCTTGGCATATTTTTCCTCGGGTTTATCCTGTATGGGACTCTTTGTGCCTTTTGGACTTGATTGACTATTTCCTTTTCCATGTTGGGGAAATTTTCAACTATAATTTCTTCAAAAATTTTCTCATATCCTTTCTTTTTCTTCTGGGAGCCCTATAATTAGATAGTTGGTGCATTTGATACTGTCCCAGAGGTCTCTGAGACTGTCCTCAGAACTTTTCATTCTTTTTACTTTATTCTGCTCTTCAGAAGTTATTTCCACCATTTTAGACTTCCCTCCTGGCTCAGATGATAAAACGTCTGCCAACAATGTGGGAGACCCAGGTTCGATCCCTGGGTCGAGAAGATCCTCTGGCGAAGGCAATGGCACCCTACTCCAGTACTCTTGCCTGGAAAATCCCATGGAGAGAGAATGGTAGGCTACAGTCCATAGGGTTCAAAAAGTTGGACACGACTGAGTGACTTCATTTTCACTTTCTTTCCATCGTTTTATCTTCCAGCTCACTGATTAGTTCTTCTGCTTCAGATATTCTGCTATTGATTTCTTCTAGAGTATTTTTAATTTCAGTAATTGTGTTGTTTTTCTCTGTATGCTTATTCTTTATTCCGTCTAGGTCTTTGTTAATTGATTCCTACATTTTCTCCATTTTGTTTTCGAGGTTTTTGATCGTCTTTAATATCATTATTCTGAATTCTTTTTTTTAGGTGGTTTGCCTATTTCCTCTTCATTTATTTGGACTTCTGTGTTTCTAGTTTGTTCTTTCATTTGTGTTCTATTTCTCTGCCTTTTCATTATTATTTTTTTTAATTATTGTGTTTGAGGTCTCCTTTTCCCAGGCCTTCAAGGTTGAATTCTTTCTTCCTTTTGATTTCTGCCCTCCTAAGGTTGGTCCAGAGACTTCCCTAGTGGCTCAGATGGTAAAGCGTCTGCCTACAGTGCTGGAGACCTGGGTTCAATCCCTGGGTCAGGAAGATCCTCTGGAGAAGGAAATGGCAACCCACTCCAGTACTCTTGCCTGGAAAATCCCATGGACGGAGGAGCATAGTAGGCTACAGTCCATGGGGTCACAAAGAGTTGGACACGACTGAGTGACTTCACTTCACTTTCAGATTGGTCCAGTGGTTTGTGTAAGCTTCATATAAGGTGAGATTTGGGCTGTTTTTTGTTTGTTTGTTTGTTTTTCCTCTGATGGGCAAGGCTGAGTGAGGTGATAATCCTGTCTGATGATGATTGGCTTTAATTTCTGTTTGTTTGTATTCAGATGAGTAGCACAGCATGCTACTGGTGCTTAGGTGATGCAGGGTCCTGTATTCTCGCGGTTTTCTTTGTGTGAGTTCTCACTATTTGACACTCCCTAGGGTTAGAATGATCTCTGTTCATTTCCAAGGCAAACCATTCAATATGACAGTAATCCAAGTCTATGCCCCAACCAGTAA
>SJYX01000128.1:32988-44766 GCA_006410675.1 Oreotragus oreotragus
CCTCAGATATGCAGATGACACCACCCTTATGGCAGAAAGTGAAGAGGAACTAAAAAGCCTCTTGATGAAAGTGAAAGAGGAGAAGTGAAAAAGTTGTCTTAAAGCTCAACATTCAGAAAATGAAGATCATGGCATCTGGTCGCATCACTTTATGGGAAATAGATGGGGAGACAGTGGAAACAGTGTCAGACTTTATTTTGGGGGGCTCCAAAATCACTGTAGTTGGTGACTACAGCCATGAAATTAAAAGACACTTACTCCTTGGAAGGAAAGTTATGACCAACCTAGATAACATATTAAAAAGCAGAGACATTACTTTGCCAACAAAGGTCCATCTAGTCAAGGCTATGGTTTTTCCAGTGGTCATGTATGGATGTGAGAGTTGGACTGTGAAGAAAGCTGAGTACTGAAGAATTGATGTTTTTGAACTGTGGTGTTGGAGAAGACTCTTGAGAGTCCCTTGGACTGCAAGGAGGTCCAACCAGTCCATTGTAAAGGAGATCAGTCCTGGGTATTCATTGGAAAGACTGATGCTAAAGCTGAAACTCCAATGCTTTGGCCACCTGATACGAAGAGTTGACTCACTGGAAAAGACTGATGCTGGGAGGGATTGGGGGCAGAAGGAGAAGGGGACAACAGAGGATTAGATGGCTGCATAGCATCACTGACTTGATGGACATGAATTTGAATGAACTCCGGGAGTTGGTGATGGACAGGGAGGCCTGTCGTGCTGCAGTTCATGAGGTTGCAAAGAGTCGGACACAACTGAGTGACTGAATTGAACCGAACTGAATGCCTTAACACGGAGAAGGCAATGGCACCCCACTCCAGTACTCTTGCATCAAGTGAGATTAAAACAAATATCCAAAAACAAGAAACCAAAGATGAACCCAGACAAATGGCAGTTACAAAATCTGGCAAATAATAATTAAAAGAATGGAATATACACATACACATATATACCCATGAGCAACGTTGAAGAAGTCCAGCAAAAATAAAGTACAATCGATTGACTCAGTAAACAAAGGAAACTAAAAATTATATCTACCTGAACAAAGCTAACTGAATCACAAACTGGAAGACAAAACTAAAGCAAGATGCCAACTGGGAAGTAAAGCTGTGAAAATAAAATTAACAAATATATTAAGATGAAAGAAAGAAAAGAAAAGATAGAAAGAGATGTACAAAGTTAAATAGGGGTAGATGAAGAAGGTTTATATACGTTAAAATTTAACTACAAGGGGAGAAGAACAAGGGGAAAAACAAAGGAATAAATGTAGAAAAAATAATAGGTTTAAAATATTAAAATTAAAAAAGAGAAAAGAATGGTAAAAAGCTCTCCAGAACTGCAAAAGCCCAACATAGAGGCAGGGTTTATAACAATAATAAAAAATGTGACTGAGAGGAAAAAAGGAAAAAAAAAAAGCTCAAAAGTTAATTAAATTTCATAGTGCCATTAAAATCGACAGCTACAACAGTGGGATAAAAAGGAGAAAAAAGAAGAAAAAATTCAAAAGAATCTACAGAACAAGTCAAAACATAAGAATAATAAATGTTTTTCTTGAGTCATTGCTGTCAGAGTCCTTTTCCTCGCTGGGAGTCACAGTCCACCTCACCGCCCTAGGATGCCCTCCAAAACTGTTCTGTTCTCTGGACCTGTTGTGGGGGCAGCTCAAATTCTAATCTGGTCCTGTTCCTGAATTTTCTTGCCCTCAGTATCCACAGCTATCAGAACTAGTGTGTTTTCTTTTGTGGGAGCTCTCAATGATCTTTTATATATTCCATAGATACAGAGTCTGCTTAGTTGATCATTTGGATTTAATCTGCAGCTTGTACAGCTGGTGGAAAACCTGTTGTGGGGGCAGCTCAAATTCTAATCTGGTCCTGTTCCTGAATTTTCTTGCCCTCAGTATCCACAGCTATCAGAACTAGTGTGTTTTCTTTTGTGGGAGCTCTCAATGATCTTTTATATATTCCATAGATACAGAGTCTGCTTAGTTGATCATTTGGATTTAATCTGCAGTTTGTACAGCTGGTGGAAAGGTTTTGAGTCTTCTTCCTTCGTCACACTGCCCCTGGGTTTCAGTTGTGGTTTTGTTTCCACCTCCGCATGTGGGTTGTCCACTGGGGTTTGCTCATGAGGCTGCCCTGGAGTGCTTGGGTTTGCCCCTGTGAGGGCCAGGTGTGCAGGTGGTGCAGCTGCTTGGGTCGCAGGGGTTCTGGCAGCACCAGGTACTCAGGGGAGTTGGAGGCTAGAAAATCAGGAAATATAGTGCTCTAGAAGGGGATGGCAACCAGTATTGGCCAGTATGCTCCAGTATTCTTGCCTGGAGAATCCGCCTCCCTGGCAGAGAAGCCTGATAGTCCATAGAGTTGCAAAGAGTCGGACATTACCGAAGTGACCCTGTGTGCATAGACGCAAGACTTGTTTTGCCTGTGGCAGCTCTACCCCAGTGAGAGTTGGGTATGATAGTGACCCAGCTGCTTGGCTTGCGGGGATCCTGGCGGCACTAAGTGTGCAGGGACACAGACTGCCTCTGCCACAGGAGTTATGGCCCTATCAGAGTCTTTTTTCGAGCCTCTTGTAGCTGGCAATCAGAAGACCTCTTTGACCGGTCTTTCTCCGTAGCTCTGCCCGTTCAGGCCCTTAGAGGGCTCCCTTGCCTAGGGTCCTTCTCTGTTGTTCAGTGTGTCAGGCACATAGAGGGGGCCCCCCTGGCTGGGGTCCTATTCTGTAGGTCAGTGTATCAGGTGTTTGATGGGCTAGCCTCTCTCTTGTTCAGCTGCCAATGCTGGCGTGTGGGGAAAGAGAGGCTATGGTGATGGCTCCACCCTCTACACGTGACTCAGCAGTATCACCTTGCTTCCATGGCTGCCCAGCTTTCCTCCACAGGCATTTCCCACCACAGTCTCCTCCCTCACATCTCGATCTGTCTCTGTGTAGTCAACAGCAGCCCACCCTGAGATTGCACAATTTCCCTAAACTTCAGCTCCCAGGCTTCCCTGGTGGCTCAGAGGCTAAAGTGTCTGCCTGCAATGCGGGAGACCCGAGTTCGATCCCTGGGTCGGGAAGATCCTCTGGAGAAGGAAATGGCAGCCCACTCCAGTATTCTTGCCTGGAGAATCCCATGGAGGGAGGAGCCTGGTAGGCTACAGTCCATGGGGTCGCAAAGAGCTGGACACGACTGAGCGACTTCACTTCGCTTCACTTCACTTCCATCTCCCAGCTGTTGCACCTTCCAGGGGATCTACATCTCAGTATGTATGGCTGTGGCTAGGACTGTCTGATTCTCATTCCATTTAGGCTACCACACATCAGCTATTTCACTCTCAGCCTTAGATGTTTCTTCTCTGACTCAGACAGTTGCCCCAGTGTGGGGATCCGACCCCTGCTTCAGTTGCCCCACCCTCTGAGGGTAGGTCCAGTCCTGTTAACACTCCTGATTTTCCCCCTAGTTCCTTCATCCTCCCGAGTTTGGCGTGGGTCTGTATATTCTTTTCCTCGGTCAGGTACTCCTCTCTGCCCTCAGCTAGTGCTCTGCACGCACTTGTGTGTCTGAAGGTGTATTCCTGATGTATCCGGGGAGAGAGATGTACTGCACATCCACCTACTTCTCCACCCTCTTATTCTCGCCCGTACAAATGCCTTTTGAATGTATATTATGGGCCAGAAACTGTACTAACCTTTGGGGAAACAAACAGACACACAAATAACAATCACAGCAACATATGTATGTGTATATATCTCATTGTTTCTCTCTTCAAGATGAAAGTGAAAAGTTAAAGTGAAGTCGCTCAGTCGTGTCTGACTCTTTGCAACCCCATGGACTATAGCCCACCAGGCTCCTCCGTCCGTGGAATTTTCCAGGCAAGAGTACTGGAGTGGGTTGCCATAGGGACGGTGTAATTCCAGTATACTATGGTAAATATGTACCCATAAGATGCAGTTCCACATCCATTTAGATAGTTATTCATCTATGAAGCATACTTAGAAAACCCAAGGGTTGGCTGGAAATTTCTTAGAAGAAAATTAAAGCTTGCATGGGGCTTTGAAGTGTGAGGAAGGATGAGAAGGGCGTTTTAGCAGAGAGAGTAGAATGTACAGGTGCATGGAAGCATGAATGGCCATACAGTCTCAGTGCAGCATTAGTGCAAGGAGAGTGCAGGAGATGAGGTTGAATGAGACAGGTGGCAGCCAGGTAATGGAAGAACTTTTCTGTTGTTGTTGTCATTTTTAAGACACTTGGATCTTCATTGTGGAGCAGGGAGACTAAATTAAGGTTTGAGATAACGAATGATGTGGTCAGATTACCTTACTAAACTGGGGCTTTGGGAGGCACATTGGCAGGCCATAAATAGTGAATAATGAAGTTGGTAATGAAGTAATGAAGAACATGAGTTTGTAGGCTAGATGAGTACTGGTGAAGATTTAAGACTAGATAGCGATGATGAGAAGGCACCCCACTCCAGTGCTCTTGCCTGGAAGATCCCATGGACGGAGGAGCCTGGTAGGCTGCAGTCCATGGGGTCGCTAAGAGGCGGATACGACTGAAGCAGCTTAGCAGCAGCAGCAGCAGTGATGAGTGGCGTCAGAAGAAAGGATATGAAGCTTATTTAGTAAAAATGGGAACGTGAAAGGCAGGGAAGGGTGGTTCCCAAGATGGACAGTATGATTAACTAGTGTTGGGAAAACAAAAAGAGGAACAGGCTTTTTTTGCCCCCCCCCCCTTTTTTGTTAGCGAAGAAAAGGGAGACAGTGATGAGTTTTGTTTTGGAAATACTGAGTTTAAGGTATCGTGGAGTGAGTGATCAGCAGGATATGAGAGTCTAGACCTCAGGGGAAAAGTCAGAGCTAAAGATAAAGGTTTGAGATTGATTAACATAAATCTTCTGGCAAATAAAGAAGGAGGTATAGCAATTGACAGGAGAAACAAGACATTGTGGATAAATGGGAAGGCTAGGACATAACATTTTGAGAGATTAATTATGCCACTGGAATTTGAAGTCTGAGGAATGGAGTTCTGTCTCCTTAATTTTTATATGCTCAGCATCTATCATAGTGCTTGATACCCAGTAGACACTTGATGAATGTTTGTTGAATGAGTCAAACTTTTTCTTACCATTGCCCAGTCTCTAAACGCAACTAAAACTACCTCCAGATTCCAGTGGAAGTCTTCCTGATGTTATCTTCATTTTTTATTTATTAATTATTTTTNAATTCCAGTATACTATGGTAAATATGTACCCATAAGATGCAGTTCCACATCCATTTAGATAGTTATTCATCTATGAAGCATACTTAGAAAACCCAAGGGTTGGCTGGAAATTTCTTAGAAGAAAATTAAAGCTTGCATGGGGCTTTGAAGTGTGAGGAAGGATGAGAAGGGCGTTTTAGCAGAGAGAGTAGAATGTACAGGTGCATGGAAGCATGAATGGCCATACAGTCTCAGTGCAGCATTAGTGCAAGGAGAGTGCAGGAGATGAGGTTGAATGAGACAGGTGGCAGCCAGGTAATGGAAGAACTTTTCTGTTGTTGTTGTCATTTTTAAGACACTTGGATCTTCATTGTGGAGCAGGGAGACTAAATTAAGGTTTGAGATAACGAATGATGTGGTCAGATTACCTTACTAAACTGGGGCTTTGGGAGGCACATTTGCAGGCCATAAATAGTGAATAATGAAGTTGGTAATGAAGTAATGAAGAACATGAGTTTGTAGGCTAGATGAGTACTGGTGAAGATTTAAGACTAGATAGCGATGATGAGAAGGCACCCCACTCCAGTGCTCTTGCCTGGAAGATCCCATGGACGGAGGAGCCTGGTAGGCTGCAGTCCATGGGGTCGCTAAGAGGCGGATACGACTGAAGCAGCTTAGCAGCAGCAGCAGCAGTGATGAGTGGCGTCAGAAGAAAGGATATGAAGCTTATTTAGTAAAAATGGGAACGTGAAAGGCAGGGAAGGGTGGTTCCCAAGATGGACAGTATGATTAACTAGTGTTGGGAAAACAAAAAGAGGAACAGGCTTTTTTTGCCCCCCCCCACTTTTTTGTTAGCGAAGAAAAGGGAGACAGTGATGAGTTTTGTTTTGGAAATACTGAGTTTAAGGTATCGTGGAGTGAGTGATCAGCAGGATATGAGAGTCTAGACCTCAGGGGAAAAGTCAGAGCTAAAGATAAAGGTTTGAGATTGATTAACATAAATCTTCTGGCAAATAAAGAAGGAGGTATAGCAACTGACAGGAGAAACAAGACATTGTGGATAAATGGGAAGGCTAGGACATAACATTTTGAGAGATTAATTATGCCACTGGAATTTGAAGTCTGAGGAATGGAGTTCTGTCTCCTTAATTTTTATATGCTCAGCATCTATCATAGTGCTTGATACCCAGTAGACACTTGATGAATGTTTGTTGAATGAGTCAAACTTTTTCTTACCATTGCCCAGTCTCTAAACGCAACTAAAACTACCTCCAGATTCCAGTGGAAGTCTTCCTGATGTTATCTTCATTTTTTATTTATTAATTATTTTTAAAATTTTATTTAGTTTGACTGTGCTGGATCTTAGTTGTGTGGCACAAGGGATCTAGTTCCCTGACCAAGGATGGAACCTGGGTTCCCTGCACTGGGAGCATAGAGTCTTAATTTTTGGACCACCAAGGAAGTCCTGTGTCTTCATTTTTTGACTGCTGAAAATAGCATGTGTATTTACTTTGCATAATCAAGATCTAGAGGAGAAAGCCTAGATTCAATGATAAAAATGTCTCTAGGAAAGAGAGATACACTGGCAACAAATTTTATAGGTAGCAACTAATCTGATTCCTATGAAGTGGAAAGATGATAACTTCTATTGTTAGGAAAAATTTTAGAGTAGAATCGAGTCAAAAAGAATGTAACAGGTAAGGATTCTGAGTGGCCACATCTTTACATGTGATTCTTACCTTAAAAATGTGAATGAGAATATTTGGTAATACATAGTTAACTCTGCTTTTTAATTTTCAGATCATTTATGTGAAATACAAAGACCACAGAATAATTTTTAATTAATAAAGCTGACAGTTATTTTAAAGTTGAAACATGATCATATGCCTCTAGTAACCCAGTTTTAAGCGACTTTAATGACTCTCTGAATGTTACTTATGATACTTATGATCTTTGAGCCTATTTCCATTTTTGGTTTCTTGATCCTGATTCTGAAAATCAGCTGTGCAAGACATACAGGTGTTAGCACAGCTGGCTTGCTGATGGCAACTCTGTCCATATAGCTGTCTTGTGTGTCATCATTCATGTTGTTCAGTGTCATTCTGACCTAGCCAAGCTAAAAATGGTACTTCAGCTCAAGAGGGATTTAAAAACCTTGACAAACTAAAGATAAGAGACCACGGAATGTCGTGTCCATGTGCTTACCAGCTTTTAGCTTAAACACATCTAAATAACTAATTTTAGTGTGTATCTGTCTTTACCCTTTGGAATAATTTGCCCTAGGGAAGAAAATATCTCTGTGCGGAGAACTCTAACAATTCATAAATACATCTTTCTTTACTCAAGTATGCGTTTTCTGTTTGTTTAAATAGATCAAGGTCACAGTAATCTATCTGCAAGGAGCAGTCTGTGGTATATAACCTACGCCTCAGATTTATCATCCTGCCTAGTGCCTTTATACCATGTCTGTGATTATATCATCCTATTTTCCAGGTTGATAATTTGATTTGAGGGTTCAGTTTTTCAGATCCTTAATTGGGATGTAGCCCAGCTTGATAATTTGATTCAAGAGATCAATTTTCTAGTTCCATAATTGGGATGGAACAATAATGTGTGGGGTGGTTGTGGTTGTGGTAGATTTTGGCTTTTTTTTTTTCTGGTGACAGCAGAGAGAGTTCTGGCTCTGCTCTGGAGTTGGAGGTTAAATTAAATAACCTGCAGCAAAAGCAGGCTGGTTTCTCACTTTCTTCTTTTCAAAGGAGGGGTTTCTGCGCTTGCTGCAGTGCCAGTGGAGTGCTCGCTTCTGCTGCATAGACCAGGGTCTCCATCCCATAGGTACGGAGCACACCAGGAGCTGTTGCACATACCTTGGGACCTTGTAGTTTGGGGATCTTCCAAGTGAGATTATGGCCATTGTATAAGGAAGATTGCTCACAGGTACCTGTCTCTCAGTATGGTAATTGTGTGTGTGTGTGTGTGTGTGTGTGTGTGTGTGTGTGTGTGTGTGTGTTGAAGCATCAGGGAGAAAATACGTGAATGAATGAAAAATGTGCACAGGTCCAATGAAACTACTGAGGAAAATCAGGGTGTTTCGATAACAATCTTCACTGCTGACCACAAAACTACTTTTATGACACACATTTTTGCTAAGCCTGCCAGACAAGGGACAAAGAGAAGGAAAAATAAAATGGTGTTGACTTTCAGGTAGGGAAATGGAAGGAGTAACAAGATCTTGAGCAATTTGCTCATCTGTTAACTGTCATTGTAGATACTCAGAGGCACTGTTATGTGTTACTGGAGCTGCTGCTGCTGCTACTAAGTCACTTCAGTCGTGTCCGACTCTGTGTGACCCCATAGACGGCAGCCCACCAGGCTCCCCCATCCCTGGGATTCTCCAGGCAAGAATACTGGAGTGGGTTGCCATTTCCTTCTCCAATGCATGAAAGAGAAAAGTGAAAGTGAAGTCGCTCAGTCTGTCCGACTGTTAGCGACCCCATGGACTGTAGCCCACCAGGCTACTCCGTCCATGGGGTTCTCCAGGCAAGAATACTGGAGTGGGTTGTCATTTCCTTCTCCAGGGGATCTTCCCGACCCAGGGATGGAACCCAGGTCTCCCGCATTGCAGTCAGACTCTTTAACCTCTGAGCCACCAGGGAAGCCCATGGTATAAAGTTTACTCACTAGAAATTGTTCATACATTCTCTGGTGAGATGTGGTCACTAAAAAAATTTTTATAGATGGTGAAAAATGTAGTCTTTCTTGCTATATCTCTGAGGTAGGGGGATGGCCAACATTTTCTGTAGAGGGCCAGATAGTAAATATTTTAGGCTTTGTGAACCATATGGTTTTTGTCTCAACTATTCAACTCTGTCTTCTTAGCTGGAAAGCCCCCAAAGACAATAGCTAAGTGAGTGGGTGTGGCTGTGTTCCAATAAAACTTTATTTACAGTAACAGGCGGTGGTCTGGATTCGGTCCTTGAGCTGTAGTATGCCAGCTGCACTCTGCTCTCCAGTGCATAAGATGAAAAAGAATACATAGGCTGCTCTGGTGTATATGGTGAAAAATAGGATAAAGAGAGAAGGGAAAGTGATGAGGAATCAATGGAAGTGAAAGGAAGTACAGAAGAAGAGGTAGGAAAAAGGAAGGTGGGGAATGGAGGCATAGTAAAACGTGAACACAGGGTGATAAGGGTGGAAACTGCAGGAAATATTGTTGAGATCTGTGTATGGCGGGAATCTCTCTGGTAAGGTTTATTTTGAAGTGTCGGAGGCCTTAATGGATTGGAACAAATGAAATTTTAGGCAGGCCTCATTATTATTTACTTTTCCCAGGCATTCAAGATTCAGACATTGTATACATCTTCTAAAACGTGTTCTCAAATGTATCTGAGTTTTTCATCAACAACCCTTTCCTGGGTATTCTATTGGTAAAAACACAACTAGTATCATATTTCATGAATTTTTAAAAATAGCTGGAACATTGGGTGCCAAAGTCTTTATAGTTGTGTGTGATGAAAGATGCAGGTTCTTATTTTGGGAATTGAATGTTTTTCTAAAAATGACTAGTTTAATTTTATCGTTGATGTATCTAGCAGAAATAGTTTTTTGAGTGTTAGCAGGAGTACAGAAAATTAGGAAAGATTGGTTTGAGAGAAAAGGCTAATCAGAGGAAAAGAAACAGTGTAGTATAGAGCTTAAGAATTACTTAAATCTGGAACTAAATTGTTGCAATAAAATAAATATTTCTTAACGGTGTTTTGAACTTCTTAAGTTTCATTTAATTTTTGTTATTTGCCTCTGTTTCTCTTGTTTCTTATGGCATATCTATGAGAAATATCTGCTTTCTGAAAGTATGTAACAAGAAAGAGAGAAAGTAAACTACATTTTCTAAAAATCAAAATTTTAGAATGGAGTAATATGGGTATGCTTTCCTTTAGTTTTTATGAAAATATAAAATTATACAGTTTTTATAGGAAGTTATAAAAATGTATACAATTTTGCAGTTGAGATTTATACTGTGAAATTCTTTGAAAAAACTTATGTTAAAATGAAGTGTTAGTTACTTTAAAGTAGAAAAATATTATATATATGTTATTCATATCTATAAATAAACCAGAGTAAAAAGAATATAGAATCTAATTATAGGATGAATAATGATATACTGTAGCAGAACTAAAGGCTGGCTTTTGAAATTATGATTTCCAATTAATTTTAAATTTGAAATTATAATTTAATCCATGGACAGGTGATGATGGTTGTTTTAATCCTAATTCATACTGAAATCTTTATTTTAAAAGGTGAACCTACTTTTCCTAGTAGGATGAGAAACAGTTTTATTGTTTTAATATTGTTACTTCAAAAAAAATTTTTTTTTTTTACAGTAAAGAAATTTACTTTAAATTCTCATTTTTGAAAGGGACCATTTTGTATCCAGTGGGCAGTATTTCCTAAAGAAATCCTGCTTCTGTCTTTTCTGCTCGTAGTCACTTTGTTCTCAGCCTGTGTTTTCTGTTTTTCTCGTGAACACATTTAGTGCGGTAAGGTGAGAGTCTTTTTCCTTACTCTTCTGTGCTGAACTGTTTCCTGTTTGTCCTTATTCACACGCTGGTATTCAGACTTGCCTTTTGCATTCTTTCTGAGCCATTCCCCTCTCTCCTTTAGCTTTGCTGTTCATTGCAGTCGTTCTCTCCTGCTCTTTGCTCTTCCCTTAGCTTTTCACTAGCCCTAGTTTTATATTCTTTCAACATGATGCGCTCACTCCTTTTATCTATTAAAATAAAAGAATTCCTGGTCAATCCTTTATCAAGACTTAAAAAAAACTTTTTCTTGAAATACTGGGCGAACATTTTAGTTTGCCTATTTTCAGAGTTTTGATTTAATATAAAAGTGGGAAAAAAACTCGTTTATTTTAATAGAAATATTTGTGAGCTTATTTCTGTTATATATCGTGGGCACTGTCTCTTTATGGCACCGCCAAATTCCTGGTCAATCCTTTATCAAGACTTAAAAAAAACTTTTTCTTGAAATACTGGGCGAACATTTTAGTTTGCCTATTTTCAGAATTTTGATTTAATATAAAAGTGGGAAAAAAACTCGTTTATTTTAATAGAAATATTTGTGAGTTTATTTCTGTTATATATCGTGGGCACTGTCTCTTTATGGCACCGCCAACGTTCAACAGATAATTTATAATTAAATGAGAGTATTAACACATGCATGCTATTCAAACAATGTTGTAATTGTGATGCCCATCATTAGGTTTAGCAAAACAACTGCATTTTGATTTTTTTCCCTATCGCATACAAATACGAAGAGTTACTTCGTTTGGCAAATTAAATAATGTTGTAGTGAAAATGTTAATTTGACAATAAATCACAGTTTTAAATGCCAGATGCCCCTGCTTAATGTTGTTCAGAAAGTTTATTTAGAGGATATACAATGTGGCTTACTGTTCCTGTATGTCAAGCTCCATAGATGAAGTATGATGCCTGATATTAATCAGGTTAAAGGACCTCCAGTGCCTGGAGTGTGTTGTGGATTGTACCTACGTTGCTCGCAGCCGCCCCCCGCCCCCTGCCCTCCC
>SJYX01000128.1:45922-65699 GCA_006410675.1 Oreotragus oreotragus
AATATAAACAAATATAAAAAAAAAAAAAAAAAAAAAAAAAAGAGCAAGAGAAGGTGTCCATGCATATAGAATATAAAACCTAAAGCAAAGGCATTTGTAAAATGTGATTTATTTTGTTAAGTGAGTTAAAAGCGTTCTCATCCTAACTGAAGACTAGAAAGTGTTTGTTACAGATAAATATGCATTCTGTATTGGGGCTCTGGTGTGAATATTGTACTTACACTATTATACAAATTGCATTATAGTGTATGTTTTACAGCATACACTTTGATGTGCAGTTATTGGCAGAAATTCTTCAGCTCAACTTAAGAGGATAAGGATGTTTATAGCCTGGATTAGCACAAACTATGAAAGATGTCGTCATGTGTTTGTGTATGTTTGCTGATTTAAGGAAACCTTATGTTGTATGATAGTTCATTCATAAAGTAAGAAATAATTCAAACAGTTTTACAAGCTACCCAAGTGGAATAGGAAAATGAAGGTGAGGGTTCCTATCATTTATTATTACCAAGTTATATATGAAGTTGCTAAGATAAAACTAGAGATATAAATACAGGTATTTCAACAATGATGATTCTCCCCATTCTTCACCTTTACTACCTCGTTAAAAACTCATTTTGCCCTGTGACTTTAAGCTAGTTGTATACTATTTATCAAAGACACAGTGTCAAAGAGATAAAATTTTAAAACCTGTTCAGGCATAAAAAAAGTTAGGAAATATACTTACATATGAAAACTCTTATCATTAAACTATGTGATTAAAGATGAGAGCCTACTAATCTTAAAATTAAACTGTGGAATTTTTGAGGCTTTTACGAAATTTGGAAATTAAAAATGAAAATACTTGTTTCTAAACATTTTCTTTTATTCCTATTATATAGTGAGTATTTCTCATTTGTCCAGAAGGTGGCAGTGTAATATCAACTGCATGTGATGAAGAGACTAGCTTGCGAATTGGTTTTTCTCCCATATCAGATCTGTGATGTTTGTATTGTTACCTTTCTGAACACTTCAAGTATAGTACAAATACTACTGATTTTATCCATTATCTTATTTAGAAGTCATGTGACCAAGTTGGTTTATATGTATTTAATCATTAAGATTCACATTTAATAAGAGTAAAGAGGGCAAACAAACCTCTTGCTGGTGTATTTTTAAGTCTCCTTGTGTGTTGAACATATTTGTTTTTATTCTAGAGTACATACTGAAGTTGTCTTGTTGAAGATAGTGCCTAATAACTATCTTGTTTAATATATACCCATTAATACTGGTTAAATTAAATATGTTATTAAAAGTGTGAATAAGTAAGAGATTGCTATTTATTTTTGATTCTTGTGGGCTTGTTTTTCCTTGTTTCCTTTTTCTTTTGAGGGTGGAACAGTGAAAAAATAATTCAAAACCTCTTGATCAGAAGAGCTTCAGCGACTCTTCTTCCCTCTGCTCATTTCAAGCAGGAGGATGCTTTTTCTTCTTAACATTCTCCCCCAGCACTCTGAATTAGAGATTTATTTGCAACGAAAAATCAATTAGTCCTAAATTTATTCATGGATTTCAGGTCTAGCGATCAATGCAAGTCCACTCAGTGGGCTCAAGGGGACCCAGTTCATCCCAGTTAATGTGTCTGAAGGGGAATTACCATTGATGCTATTTTTTTCCCTTTAGGTCAGAGATCAGATCTCGCTGTCACGGACTGCGGCAAGTAGGAATGACTTCACCCTGCAGCTACCCAGACTGCACCTGGAGACCTTTGCAGTGGAGGGGCTCAAGGGCGGGCCAGAGGTTGTAGCGTGCCAGGTTAGAGTCTAAATAACATTGTTTGCTACTGACACATGTAGAAAAATAAATTGCACTTACTGGGGAGAATGGAAGAAGCCTCAAAGTCTTGTGACTAACTTAAAGGAGATACAAATAATTTTTCCTCATTTTTCTTCTGTCATGTAACACTATGTTTCACAAGTAATTGTATTTTTTTCTTTAGAGCCTAGAACTAGCCCCTTAAATAATCCAGAAAAGTATTTTTTACCAAGGAGAAGATATATGTTTCATAGCTCAGTACAGTATTAAAAGAACATTCTTTCTGGACAGCAGATGAAAATAATACACTAGGCTGTTATCTCTTCAAGCTTGTCTGAATTTGTAGCTCTAATTCATTTAAAATAATTCACTTTAGATAAAATTATCAGGAGAGATATTTGACATTTTTCAGTGTTAATTCCAAAATATATCCAATATTCTTAGGCGGTAATTTCAACAAATCTAGAACCTAGCTCTTCTTTGCATGAAGAGTATTTTATACTTTAATGATTAGTTTTAATAAATATTGTAATTAATATGTGCCAAAGGAGTTATTTCATTTACAAAACTCAAAGCACCAAATCATAAAACCTTAAATAACTTTAAACTTAATAAAAACATTTATTTTCAAAAACATATTTTCAGAAGCTGCAGCTAGCCTTCTGTTCTAGATTGCTATTAGGTTATTGTGATTTTTTTTTTTCCTTAGGCTTAAAAATATTTTGGAATCAGACAAAACAATTTAGTATGTATTTTATTCTCTCTTTAATGTCCAATTTCTTTATTACAAAAATCTGTCAAAGTTACATAAACTATAGGGAGCCTGATAATTCCAAAAGAGGTTGTCCTTGTTCAATAAAACCCTAAAGTTTTCAGTGTATTTAAGAGAAATATCTCTTAAAACTCTGTCTGTGCTTCACATTTTGAGATTAAGATGAACTTTTTCATTCTTCAAGTTTATGACCCTGTGAAATTTTAACTTTGCACAAAATTAATGTCAGTACAAGTGGGGCTATGTTAATTTTTTTCAACATGCTCCATACCCTAATTTAATTTGTTATTAGTACTCAAATTAATACTGAACAAAGAAAAAATACTTGCTTCTTTCATTAGAATGTCCACATATTATAGTACAATATATGTAATTATACAGCAAAACATAAGACACTTATTTTTAGTTATAGACTAGCATACTATGCTATTATTTAGTTCAAGATTAAGATGTGCATTTAAAATTTGATTATATGTGAGTACAATATGATATGATATTTTTCTAGTGGTTGTAAAATAATCCTTTACTTGGTTATCTTAATTTGGAATCTCCCAGGGCTTAGTACTTGTCATAATTCACAAATAAATACTTTCCCCAAACTCTAGATTTTGATGATTTGGAAAGAGACTGATTACTAGGAATGCCATTTTTTAAGGCAAAGCGTGAACTTTCTAGAGTCCTGACATCTGTAAATAGCAAGAAGGAAATGTATAAGCTTGTATTTTAAACTACTATCTTTCCCAAGTTCTAATAAAAATAGTTATATGGGTTGCCATATACCTAAACACTTGAGTAAGTTTTATATTGGTATGCTCTAATATGCATTGTAGTTTAGTAATATATGTTTTGGTTTCATATGCAGAGAAGAGCACATGATTTGGGCCATAATAGTTTTTCAGGCACACACACGTGTGCATGCACATGTGTGCAGGCATGCAGTTAGTGATATGCAGTACTTTGAGGAGAAAGACACTGTGATAGTTGAAGACCTTAATTATAATAATTATAACTGCCATTTTAGTGAGCACTTACTTTGTAGCTAGTATCATGCTTAGCTCTATAAATAAGTGATCTCAATTAATTCTTACAATGGGCCTGTCAAGCAGACAGCATTATTTTCATTTTATAATTGACAAACAACAAATATAGCAGGAAACTCTCCTCAGATCAACAGGAAGTAAATGGCAGGGCCTAGAGTTTGGGTTTAAGTTTAGGTATATTTGACTGAAAAGCCTGAACTGGTAAAATCTGACAGTAAAAATCAAGACATGTGTGTTAAATGGTAAGCATAAAGCCTTTGAAATCTGTGGTGGAGTTTTTCTTCCATTTATAAAGTATACATTATGCATCTGTGTATGAGGTAGGTCATAGTTTATGGTGTATTGTAGACACATTCACAGATAAAAAATTTTGCTTCCATTTGATAGGCTAATATTAATGGAACTCAACTTTTCACCTTTGCAGTATGTGTGTGTGTGTGTGTGTGTGTATGTATGTATGTATATATATATACTTATGCTAAGTATGCAACATATTTAGGAATTCACTATTTGTTTAACTTTATCATCTGTGCTGGTGAGGTGGACTGTTCAAAGTGTGCCTCACCTTTGATTATGACGAGGAGAGGCCCACTATGCAGGATGTGGTAGTGTCTGAATTATCTGGCCAACATATTTAACCATCATTTAGAGCAGTAGGAGCTGATGTTTTCCTAGACAGCCACTGTCTGTTGTTTCCAAAGAGGAAGATTATACCTTTCTTATAGGTATAATCCTGGATGGAGGGAAGACCAGTGAGCACAACTGAAGGCTGAGGGGATGAATGGATTACCTTATCTCTCTAAGTGTGTGACTGATACACTCCTACAGGAAATAATTCAGTGTGGCTGGTCTCTGAGATGTGCTAGCTTTTAGCCTCAGTTTCCTTATCTGTAACAAAGTGTAATGCTAACAGTTTCTCAGGCTTGTACTGAGTTTGGATGAGGCAGTGCATGTGAAGTGGGGAGCACGGTGCCCAGCACAAAGGCAGCAGACAAGCAGGGTGGCTCTTGTTATTGCACACCTACATATCGCAGTATGAGACACCTTGTAAAGATGACGTCAGCAATAGTAGTATAGCTTGATTTTGTTACTTTTTGGGTGGGGGGTGTGTGTTTTGTTTTTTTAAGAAATGGTTGTTGTTATTCAGTTGCTAAATCGTGTCTGATTCTTTACATCCCCTTGGACTGCAGCATGCCAGGCTTCCCTGTCCTTCACTATCTCCTGGAATTTGCTCAAACTCATGTCCATTGAGTTGGTGAGGTCACCCAACGATTTCATCCTCTGTTGACCCCTTTTCCTCCTGCCCTCAATCTTTCCTAGCATCAGGTCTTTTCCAGTGAGTTGGCTCTTTGCATCAGGTAGCCAAAAGTATTGGAACTTCAGCATCAGTCCTTCCAATGAATATTCAGGGTTGATATCCTTTAGGATTGACCGGTTTGATCTCCTTGATATCCAAGGGACTCTCAAGAGTCTTCTCTAGTACCACTTAGGATCTTTTCTTTGTATCTTTCCATTTGGTTCTTTCATTCTTTCTTGTTTCTTCAAAGCTTTTAGTTTTGGTCAAGATCAACTTTAGCTCTCTATTTAGTTTTCCTTGTTACTTGATGTTCCAGTGAGGCCAAGTTGCCAATGAACCCCTGTCTAAGATCCTATGGCAAGTTTAGAACTATTATTCCTTGGCTTTTATCTCCTTAATAGCAGCATATTAGTCTACTAGGATACTGAACAAAAAATAAAACACCTAGATTAGACAAGTTAACTTTAGCTGAAAAACCCAGTACAGTGTGAATGCAGAGGACTTTGTAAGAAAAGATATTCTGCCCGTAATTTATTAAGATAATACCTATTACTCATTGTCTTATACTTTGAATTCTGTTTTTTCAATGATTGTATGATGCTTTTCATATATGGAGAATATTAGCAGACATCCATTAAGTGTCTGTGCCTCCATTCCCGTTCAACGATAACCAACACAGAACAATATCAATGTTAATGTTATTGATATTATTGCATGCTTATTCCATACCAGTTACTGTGCTAAATAAACACCTTACATTTGCTTTCTCGTTTAATCCTTGCAACAATCCTATAAATAATGGGTGCTCTGCTTTTATCCATTTTCCAAAAGAATAAACTGAAATTTATTAAGATGAAGAACATTGTTAAAGGTCACATATCCAGTGAGTAGGGTCACTGGTCTGTTCATTCTTTTAATCATGCCTGTCTGCCTTCTGTGCACCATGGCATAGTGGGGTGTATGTGTGTGTGTGTGTGTTTTAAGATAACTGAGAGGAAAAAAAAAATAAAGGGTAGGGTCTGTCTGTAAAATATAGTTTCTTTTGTGAGAAGATCATGGCAAAAATAGAATCCAAAAGAGGTTAATGGGAAATGTTACTTAAATTGTGTATTTCAGCTTCTTCATCTGTAAAATGAAAATAATAGAAGTTTCAAACTCAGTGTAATGATTGAATGGGTTAATCCATTGAAGTGCTTAGAATAGTAACATGGTAAGCACTCACTGTTTATTAGCTTTTCACCAACGTGAAAGCTTCATGAGGCCAAGAACTTGATTTTGTTCAGTCACACCATCAGAGCTCAGAACCCTGCCTCACACAGAGGAGGCCCCAGTGCACGAATACTTGATTTCAGGCACTAGACAAGTTGACTCAGGAAGCTGCTGTGCCTAAGTTATGCATGCCTTTAAGAAATTTGGGATCATTTTTTTAAACTTCTAAACCCACTTCATTTAAAAGGAAAAGTCCCCTGAACCACCTCATAAAAGTGTGTAAGGCTTAGTGCACAATAACTATACCTCTGGAAATGTAGTATATTTTATAAATATGTGTTTTTAAACACTTCATTAGAAAGGCTTCATTGTGAAACCATTTATTTATGAAGATTTTAAACAACAGAGTCTTCACCATAAATCCAGTAATCCTTTAATCACCCATAACCTACTGTGTTATTATGAAGTCCGTCCTTGGTATGGTTGTTTGTTATGTGTTATACCCACAACTTTTGGGATACTGTGGTTTTTTTACATTCAGCTTACTTTTCAGGCATAGAAATTTCTTCCAGCTATTTTGTTGTATTTATAAAGTTAAATCATAAAAGAGCATCTTGAAAGGATCTTTTTTTAATGTAGAGAAGAAAGAAAGAAATATCTGTACCTAAGTACTAAACTGTCAGGGAATAAGAATATCAAGAATCAGCCACTCTTAATAACTTTTTTACATGTGTTCGCCGTTATACTGCTTGATGCAACAGCCTTCTAATTGTACAAGAATCATGTTCATTTGGGCACAGCTAGAAATTAAAGAAATGTTAGAGAACTTTGCTTGGAAGCTTGTATTATTTAGATATTTTCTTCAACTTATTCCATCCCCATAAATGAATTTTCAGATATCTGATTATTTTTTAAAACATGAAAATCAGCCATTTTGAATGGAAATCTCACTAAATATCTATAATGCTATGTAAAATTCCCCAATTGTCCCTAAAAGACTAAATGACTTCTATTAGTTCTTTAGTTTTTTTCTTTTTTAAGTATAGTTCTTTAGTTTCTGATTCTAAAAGAAAATTTTACCTTCTTTATATAATTTAGGACTTCCCTGCTTTTCAGATTCAGTCCTCCCTGAGTCGCACTGTCTCACAGAGTTGTCAGGGTTTAGTCTAAGAGTCTCCATGGTGAAGTAAAGAGAATATATTTTGTGACAGCTGTTTGTCTCACAGATATTCTTTTTCACTTATTTCTGAGTCCATGACTGTGCTTTGAATGTTTGACATTATTGGAAATCTGACCTTTTTGGTAAGTGGGGTCAATTTTGTACTAAAGTATCAAAAAGATTTGAGGATTATCTAAACTTGTTATCAATGAGTGTGTGGTTCTCTTTAAATTCTAAAAATTAAAATATCTTTTAAATTTAAAAACATAATATGATTTTAGATTTCGGTTGTAGCATCAAAGAGAATGTTGAAACTCTGCCTTCTTCAAAGGATGGCAAGTTCTTCCGAGGGAGGAGCTGTTTGTTAGGGGAAAACAATTAGCTGGAAAAATCATATAGTTCATCTGAGAACAATTGCATTTTGGTGTGAAAAAAGCCATCCTTGGTCTCATTTAGAGCTTGACAGCTGTAATCTCCAATTCCACAGAATATAAATTGTGTCAATGAGGAATCTAAATGTCCTGGATTTGAGGCCTAACTCAAGGATGAATATAAGAATTACTGAGTTTATTTTTCATGTTGACACCAGGAAGAATAAATGGCATTTTCTGACGTAATGTTGTCACAGCAAATGTTTTTGTTATTTGCTAGTTCAAGTTTTAGAATTCTACTCTCAAGATCTGAGAGTGCACAAGCAGACACTAAGTTTCTTCAAAACTTGCTGGTTCCGCAGCTGTGAGGGATGCTACATGAAACAAAACTGAAGAGGAGGAAGATGCTAGTGTGTACAGAAGGACCGATTTTAGGGTCTGTTGCTAAGTGGGGTGAAAGTGAAAATGAAAGTTGTAGTCACTCAGTAGTGTCTGATTCTTTGTGACCCCATGGACTGTAGCCTACCAGGCTCTTCTGTCCATGGAATTCTCCAGGGAAGAATACTGGAGTGGGTTGCCATTTCCTTCTCCAGGGGATCTTTCCGACCCAGGGACTGAGCCTGGGTCTCCCGCATTGCAGGCAGATGCTTTACTGACTGAGCCGTCAGGGAAGACTAGGTTTAACAGGGGTTAGATAATTAAATAACAGCATTTAAACATTGGTTTGTCCTCATTGTGAATTGTGCCTTGTCCTGAATTTGTGTCTTCTCCTAAGGTTACAGGACATTTTAGTTTTTGTAGACCAGGAAGACTGCTGGAAACAGCCTCACACGTCAGTCATTTGTTAGAACAGATCAGGTGTCATCACCTAAGTACCCTCACCCTCCCTGACTCCCTTCCTCCTTCCTTCCCTTCCTCACCCTCTGTGATGTGCACTTTTATTTCCCCTCTTTATTTTGGTGGTGGTGCTGGAAGGGATAGGGGATACATCAGTGAGAATTTTAGGGCAGAGTCTTGAGAGTAAAAATGTGAAATTATGGGTTTTGGTCCAGATATTTTGTCAGCTGTTATATGCTACCACTGTTTTCTTAGTCCCTGTATTTTATTTTAAGGGACTTGCTATTTTAAAAAAAGTATTTTTCTTTGTAGTTAAAACATAATCTTGGGGATCAAATGATAACTAACATTTCTTTAAAAAATAAATATCTGTTAAGACTAGGAGTACTAAAAAGCTTTTTTTTTTTTTTAAGTGGTTAGCTGATGGGATATTTTACATCTTGTATCATGGATTTTATTTCAGGTTGGTGGTGATCTGAAATGAGGGGTTTTCTTTCCCCCTGTTGGGACTTTAATCTCTTTGCCTTTGGAAAATCACAGGATAACATGAGGGCAAGGAAATATGTCTGTATAAAGCTTCTGCTACACAGAATGTTATATTGAGGAATCTTGTGACTAACTCCTTGACTCAGCTGAAAATATTCATGAATTATTCCCTATGGATATGACCTGGTATCAGCAACCTGAACTAACACTAAGTAAAATCTGATAGGAATTATTTAAAATGAAGTCTTTTTTCCTTTTTTTTTGGGGGGGGTATCATTTCTTCCTTTTTTACTAGGGAGAATAATTTGGAAGAAAGTAAAATCATAGCCAAGTCACTATCACAAAAGGTTGAAGAGGTTATACAACTTTATCTAAAAATAATAGAATTAGCCCCAGAACAGATGGAATCCTTTCCCCATAGACGTAAATTACCCAGGTAACAGGAATCCTCATTATTTTATCCAATCATTGTCTTTTTCTCATGGAAAACACATTGTCTTTTCTTGTGAAGGATGAACGTGAATTATCATCCTTGTGGTACTAAGAGTGCTGCTGGAGTTCTCTGCTAATATCACCGTCTGTGAGCTTCCAGCCCTTACTTCTTCTGGTGCATCAGCTTGTCACCTGTAACATGGAGATGATGATACTTGCCCTACTGCATTTTGGGGCAGTTGTGAGGATCCCATGACATGGATGAAAGTACTTTGGAAATTAAACAGCACTCATAGGTAGTTTTTAAATTGTTTTCCTTTAAATATTTGCCTTGTAAACATTCCTTGATCAGGTATAAACTCACTTATTTTCCATCTCAGGCTGAGATTTTTGCCCTTGTAAAAGACAAGCAAGTAAATCAGATGATGAGGAGGTTAGCAACTGTAAATCTGTGCAGTTTTCTATATGTTATTGAGCTTGCTGGAAATATCATGCTGATCAGAATGGCAATTTGGAAGAGATAAAATAATGCCGTGTGCTGGGGAAAGAGGCAAGCAATGTAGTATTGGAGAAAGTCTATGTGGAAAGTCAGAATGCCTGGATTGAAGTCCTGCCTCTGTAATCTAACCGTCTTGGCAGATCACTCAATGGCCCCGAGCCCCCTATTTCCTCATCTTTAAATAGAGGTGGTGAAGCCTGTCTTGCTTTCACTTACAGAGTTGTGGGGAGATCAGATGGGATAATGTACATGTGAGGGTGCTTTTATATTGTAAAATGTGAAATTAATATAAGCTATGTTAGACTGAACTGCAAATAGGCCTGGGTTTCAGGAAAAGTAACCTAAGCACATTAAGGGAATGTTTTAGTGTTTTGACTCTTGGAGACTTTTGACTGATGACATGTTTGATACAGGTTTCGTGTTAGTAGAAACATGCAATAAAAAGAATAAAATGTTCGACAACTCTCGTGTTTCCTTACAGGTCAGTATAAAGCCATGGGCTGACACTTTGGTGAATGCCCACCATGCACTTCTGAGTAATTATTCTACAGAGTAATTTAAGCATTACTACTGTTTTCACATGTTATTTTAAATATTCTTTTGACTCCTCTTCTTGCCTTTACTTATGCCATTTAATTTATTTTTTGAACATCAGATTCCAGCTCTGAGATGTTAACATTATTTTGCCTGAATGTGAAATGTTTCAGACACACCAGATAAAATCCAAAACACAAAACATATGAAAGTATAGAGCTTTTTTGTTGTTGTTGCAATTTTCAGTTCCAGGTAGCCCAAAGCAGAAAAGCTGCTGAATGATATGAACAGCATTTCTTTGCCATTAACAGTAAGAGGCAAAAGCTAAATCCCAAACTTGACTCTCTCTGTGTCTTTTTTTTTCATTTTTGAAGTCTTATTTGAGTATAACCCTGCTCGATAATACCTTTTAATGCTCATTATTGTGAGACTGAAGCCTGCGCACACTTGAACTCTCAAATGCTACAACAGAATTGCTCTTCATTGCAGCTACTTGGACAAAAAAACAACAAAAAACAGTGTTTGATGGACTGCCTAGGTGAAGACCTGGGAAAGGAAGGGTTATCTACAAATTGAGTGAGTTTATTATGGCTTAGTGATTTGCTGATTGATTTCATTTGCTGTCAGTTAAAGCTCTCTTAGTGTCAGTTTTCTTTGCATAATGCCTTGAAATAAAGACCGATGAAGTTCTTCAGATTGATGCCGCTTATATAAACTGACCCTGATTTGCCCTATTCTGCATGACAAGTTAAGTGACAGCTGTTAGAGGAAAATCCAGCAATGAATATGCAACTTACCAATTAAGGGAAATGCAGTAAATCATTCAGTCTAAAACTAGGTACAAAATAATTTCTTGTAATAATTCCACAGATGCCTTGAGTTTCATTAAACAGACTATTATTAGTCTCAAGCGTGTATGTGTGTGGGGTTGTGTGTGCATGTTGATAGAGACAGGCAGATAGGGAGAGGGACAGAAAGAGACAGAGGACTGAGTTAAAAAAAACAAGAACTAAAAGTGATCCTAAATCTTTTCATATAAAGTAAATCTTCCTCTCCCTATTTAAACTTGGAATTGTCAGAATCATGGTTTAAAAAATAGCTTATTTGAAGTTGTATAATGCTGTGTATTAGGTAGCCAATGAAACATAGGGTCATTTTGAAGCTTTAAATGCTTTTCAATTTCAGAGCTTTCTAGTAAAGTGCTGGTAGCTTTTCTTTTTCTTTCAATGGCCAAAGTTTCATAGTGCTGATTAAAAAGATGTGGAACTTTTATGGGAAAGACTAACTTAAGAAGTAACTCACTGAGGAAAACATGAAACACTAGCATCTTAATATCTGTTCTGAGTGAGAGCTGTTTCACTCATAGCCTACAGGTAGATTTCCCCTGTGGAGTGTGTGACATTGCTTCCATATTGCAGAGCACTATTTTGTGCGGAGTATGTTTTATGATGCATATTAATCAAAATGAACCTGAGTTGGTGTAGTTTCCTTAGGATCAAAAGGGCAGCATAGAAAACAGCACCAAAGTGAAGAAAGCACCAGGGTTCTGTTCTGGTGGTAGGAAGTTCAGTAAAGTGACATATCACAAACCTAAGTGATATCCGTGATGTGTTTAAAGGAGGCATACATTCCATGTTTGCCAATGAGGCTTTAAAAAGTCCTCAAACCTTAGATCTTTGATTGAGTGGTTATCTGGTAGAATGATTTACCCACAACATTTAAAATTTAGAAGCAGCAGCCCTATGTTTTTAATCTTTCTAAAACTGAGAAGGAAATCATGATTAAAACGTGCTCCTTAACTTTGTATATTTATTAAGTTATGTCATGGGACAAAATAGAAAAAAAAAAATCTCAAAAAAAAAACTTATTTATTTGGCTATGCCAGGTCTCAGTTGGGGCATGCAGGGTCTGGTTCCCTGACCAGGGGTCAAACCTGGGCCCCCTGTCTTGGGAGCATGGAGTCCCAGCCTCTGAAACACTGAGAAAGTCCCTGAAAAGGAGAATCTCTGAGACACTCAGCGCAGGGACTTACACTAAGCCCTCAACAGGGAGCAGTTAAGATTATTACTCTTGAGACAGTGGGTGTGAACTGAGGAAAGTTACTATTCTTCATCAAATAAGAAGAGATTCTTTATTTTGTGCTAGTCTTTTTGCAAATCAAAGGCACATTTCTGTTCCATGTGAGTAGGACTCTCCTGAGACATTCTTTTTGGGCCCCTCCCCTTTCTTTATATTCTGAAAGCAGACTAGATATGAAATTCCTGGTCACACAACTGCTTGTCTTTTCTTGCATATCTTTCTGATTTGTTCACACTGGGTAAGATGACGCAGACTCCTGAGGGGTCTGGAGAAGTAGCTGCCCTAGTGTCCAGACATGTTCCAGGTACGAAGAGCAGGGTCACTAGGAGCCCACGGGCCTAGTTTTCACATCTCTGATAGCTGGTAATGCATGGGAAGCCTAGGGACCAAGATAGCCTCTGCAGCAAAGTTTTCTATTTATTCTAGAAGGAAAATGAAAATACAATTTGAGCGTATTTATTTCTTGCATCGGTTATAGCTTTATCTTTATTTTTTATTTTAGTTTAATTGGGATATAATTGACATACAACACTGTATAAGTTTAAGGTATATAGCATAAGTTGACTTACATATAGTATTGGGAAATGATTGCCATAGTAAGTTTAGTGAACATCCATCCTCTCATATATAAGAAAGAAAGAAAAAAATGTTTTTCTCCTTGTGATGAGAACTCTTTGACCTTACTCTCTTGACAACTTTCAAATCTACCCCACAGCAGTGTAAACTATAGTCATCATGTTTTACATTATATGCCTGGTACTTACTTATCTTGGAACTGGAAGTTTGTATCTTTTGACTACCCTACTTCAGTCAGTTCCCCCTCCCCTCACCTCTAACCTTTGGTAACCATAAGTCTGATCTATTTTTTTTCTCTCCTGAGTTATTTTTTTTTTAATTCTTTAATTAAGTGAGATCATAACAGTGTTTATTTGTATTTCTCTGTCTGACTTATTCTTCTTAGCATAATGCCCTCGAGGTCCATCCATGTTGTCACAAATGGCAGGAGTTTCTTTTTTTTTAATGACTAAAAATATATATATATATATACACATACATATAGACTTTATCCTTTCATCTGTTGGTCAATGGTTGGGTTGTTTCATGCCTTGGCTATTGTAAATAATGCTGCTATGAATATATGGATGAAGATATCTCTTTGACATAGCATTTTTGTTTTTTTCTGATATGGTCCCAGAAGTAGAATTGCTGGATCATTTTTCATTTGGGGAGGAACTTTTATACTGTTTTCCATAGTTGTTGTATCAATTTACAATACCACTGACAGTGTACTTGGGTTTCCTTTTGTCCACACCCTCACTAGCATTTGCTATCTTTTGTCTGTTTGATTTGATGATAACTGTTCTAAGATACCAGGTGACATCTCTTTGTGGTTTTGATTTGCA
Source organism: Oreotragus oreotragus (assembly GCA_006410675.1). Classification (NCBI taxonomy): domain Eukaryota; kingdom Metazoa; phylum Chordata; class Mammalia; order Artiodactyla; family Bovidae; genus Oreotragus; species Oreotragus oreotragus. The sequence goes on from SJYX01000128.1 coordinate 59,835, forward strand.
TTTCCATTTCCCTGATGATTAGTGATGATGAGTACCTTTTCACATGCCTGTTGGCGATTTGTATGTGTTTTTGGGAAAATGTCTTTTTAGAGCCTTTGCCCATTTTTAATTGGATTATTTGTCATGATATTGAGTTTTATGAATTCTTTATAATTTTTGAGAGTATTTGAGACCAATTCAGTCTAGTAAATTGGTTTTAAAAAATAAAATGATCAGCTCTTTCAATCATATAGATTTGGGTATGGCTAACATCAATGATCGGAGAAGGCAATGGCACCCACTCCAGTACTCTTGCCTGGAAAATCCCACGGATGGAGGAGCCTGGTGGGCTGCAGTCCATAGGATTGCTAAGAGTTGGACATGACTAAGTAACTTCACTTTCACTTTCCATTTTCATGCATTGGAGAAGGAAATGGCAACCCACTCCAGTGTTCTTGCCTGGAGAATCCCAGGGACAGGGGAGCCTGGTGGGCTGCCGTCTATGGGGTTGCACAGAGTTGGACATGACTGAAGCGACTTAGCAGCAACATCAATGATGCACCATATACCTGCCAAGAACAGGGTATTGAACTGTGCTGTGGGATACAGAAGTGACGCAAATATTTTTCCAACAGGAATATGAAATTTATGATTGAAATGAGATGGAAAAATGATTGCTCACTTTTCATGCTTTATCTTTGTAGGAGAGGCATAGATAAAGTACCATAGCCTGATCTGTAGAAAGCGAAAGAAAGTGAAGTCACTCAGTCGTGTCCAACTTTGCGACCCCATGGACTGTATGTAGCCTACCAGGCTCCTCCATCCATGGAATTTTCCAGGCAGGAGTACTGGAATGGGTTGCCATTTCCTTCTCCAGGGGATCTTCCCGACCCAGGGATTGAACCTGGGTCTCCTGCATTGTAGGCAGACACTTTACCATCTGTCTGAGCCATGAGGGAAGCCACGTGATCTGTAGAGGAGAATGAAATTCATTCTTGCTGGGAAGAATAGAAGAGGCTTCATAGAGGAGGTGGCATTTGAGTAGGCCTTGAAGGTAATGCAGTTAAATACCCCCTTTCATGTAAATTGGTACTGTCAGGAAATACAGATGGGAACTATCTGGAGTTTGAGTCTGAACTACTATAGTTCTGGAGCAGTGACATCTATGGAATTATCTCATCTGAAAGCAGGGTAGAACTAAATGATTGGTAAGGTTCTTTTCAGTTAATTAAGTTCCAGTTTTATTGTAAATAAATTATATTCTCTCCCAGATTTCAGATGGAGACTGTAGCCATGAAATTAAAAGATGCTCCTTGGAAGAAAAGCTGTGACAAACCTAGACAGTGTATTAAAAAGCAGGGATATCACTTTGCTGATAAAGGTCGATATAGTCAAAGCTGTGGTTTTTCCAGGAGTCATGTACAGATGTGCAAGTTTGACCATAATGAAGGCTGAGTGCCGAGGAACTGATGCTTAAACTGTGGTGTTGGAAAAGACTCTTGAGAGTCTCTTGGACTGCAAGGAGATCAAACCAGTCACTCCTAAAGGAAATCAATCCTGAATATTCACTGGAAGGACTGATGCTGAAGCTGAAGGTCTAATACTTTGGCTACCTGATGGGAAGAACCAACTCATTGGAAAAGACTGTGATGCTGAGAAAGATTGAGGGCAGGAGGAGAAGAGGGTGACAAAAGATGAGATGGTTGGATGACTTTGACTCAATGGACATGAGTTTGAGCAAACTCCAGAAGATAGTAAAGGATAGGGAAACCTGGTGTGCTGTAGCGTGGGGTCATAAAGAGTTGGACATGACTGAGCACCTCAACAACAGTATTTATGTGCTTGAATGAATTTTGTTACAGAATAGAAAGCTTTGAAATTACTGAAGTAGATGATAACTCTGAATAAAGCATGTACATTCCCAAACCAATTTGATATATATCAAAATAAGAATGGGATCATGGTAAGAAAAGAATTGCTCTTAATATACCTGAAATATTTTTTCTGTTTTTCTCTTTACTGATTTGCTTTTCTTTAGATATATTGAAAATTGTTCATATTGGATTTAATTAAACCACAGACAAGTACATCAAATTCTTATAATTCCAACTAAATGGCTTTTTAGCACCTTTGTAAAAATTGATGGAAAGACACTATGGATTTCCTTTCCTGAGATTCATAAAGCTAACAATTTTATGTGAAAAGAGGAAAGGCAAGCGTTCAACGTGTGTGTATTAATGTATTTATTCTTTATCAGTAGTTTAGATCAAGTGCACTTTCTGAATGCTGTCCATTTTGAGAAATTGTATTGGACAGTTTTTCTTTGGCTGTGAACAATTAGTTTTTAGCCCTGAAAGTAATTTATGTCTATAACGTTTCTTTTTGTATTAACACCACTCCTTTAAGAAAATTTGCATGCTGAACCCACAAAGACCAAAATTAGGGTGTGTTTTTTGTTACACTGTCAAATTTGATTAAAGCAGTTGGATCTTGGTAGGTTGATTATGGAACAGACAAGTGGGGACTGCTGGTTATCAGATTTGGTCTCCAAAAAGTATAAATCAGAGAGAAATTATTAGGATATAAAGTGCCCTTTGTTAAGCTCCAGATAGCTTTTGAATTTGGATAAATAGGCACTCTCAGTATTGTCCACATTATTACTGAAATGGAAGGTCTCACTAGCTCTAAAATGAAGAACCCTACCATATTACATGTTGTTAATTAGTCAGGCTTCACAAGTATGGTAAGTATGGAGCTCCTGCTCAGTATCCAGCCCTGCGCATGACTGAGATGACAGAGGATGAATGCGCATTTGGGGAGAAGGAGTTAAAAAAAGAATCCCAAATGTTAGTTCCTAATAGAGAAAGAACAAAACAAGCACTAATCAGGGATCTGTCAAGGGCCAGCACATACGCTTGGGAGCCTTTGGGGAATATGGAGACTGGGACAGGGTCTGAATGTATCGCTAATCTTGTTTTACATCCTCCTTGAGAACACTTTTTGAACAAGAAGAGTTCTGTCTTTTTTGAGGGGATTATCTACTCTATTAACAGTGTTTCACCCATTCAGTGTCACTGTTAAATCTTAAAGTGTGTTATTGCCCCTTAAAGTGTGTTATTATTCCGTTAATAAACGGGAATCAGAGCTTGCCTCCTCTCTTCATATACAGGTAAATGGCTTTACCTCGGCCTTCAAATAAACTACAGCTGTCTTGTATTGGCCATGGACTCTTCACAATCTGGTCTTGACTCTCTAACTTCCTTCTCCCAGAGCTCTCCACCTCATTCCCTGAGAATACAGCAATAAATATGTAATATCCGTACTGGCCTTTTGGTTTAACTTGGATGCGGCAGGTACAGTTCCATTTCTGAGGCCTTCTACTTGCTGGTCCCTTTTCTTGATGTGCTCTCACCAGGTGTTCATGAAGCCCAGTCCTTCACTTCTTGCATGTCTTCACTTAAATGTTGTCTCTTGGAAGGCTTCTCTCATCACTAACTCAAATAGCTTCCCTTCTCCCATCACACTTTATAACCATGACTCTGCTTTATTTTCCTTCACAGCACATGAACTCTTATTCTCCTCTCACTGGAAAGTAAGACCCATGCAGGCATGGCTTGATGTTTAGCACAGTATCTTCAACACCTGGAACATAACAGATGCTCAATAATATTTGTTGAATACGTTAACTAATGAATTGGCTTTTTCTCTGTTGTAGACTTTTCAAGAGGCAGTTGTTGTTGTTCAGTTGCCTAGTCATGTCTAACTCTTTGTGGCTGTATGGACTGTAGCACGCCAGGCTTCCCTGTCCTTCACTATCTCCTGGAGTTTGCTCAAACTCATGTCCGTTGAGTCAATGATGCCATCCAACCATCTCATCATCTGTCACCCGCTTCCTTCTACCCACTATCTTTCCCAGCATTAGGGTGTTCTCAAGAGGCAGAGCTGTTCGCATATAAAAGAGCAAGGAGTCTGGAATCAGATGGACCCCTGATTTCTAGTTGTGCCATTTATTAGCAATGTATCCTTAAGACAATTAGTTATGGACTCTGAACATCAGTAGTTTTAGATATAATATTGTACTAAGTAATTCCTATTTTGCAAGGACCGTGTAATAATTGGAGATGATGCATGTTGCCGCAGAAAACAGACCATGCTCAGATTTTCTTATACTTTATTTACTGTGACAAGAAAATGCTCTTCTTTTGANTTTTTAAAAAAGAATTATAGTTTATATCTACCACCACCAGTAACAACAAAAACAGAGCTCAGATACTTTAGGGCACTTGTCTTCTGTCACACAGCCAGCAAGGGAAAAGACTGGGAGGCACACCCAAGGATGACTCTAAAAGCAAGCTTATTGTGCTGTTATAAATGAAATGCATGCATTTCTAAATATGTACACCTTAATCAGCAATAAAGAAAAATGCTTCTGCAGGCTGTAATAGGTAATTGTTGAGCACCTGTGTGTCAGGTCCTGGGGATGATGCCCCGTGGTCCTGGTCCTCACGGCCGCAGAGAGTGGGCAGTTATCACTGTGCCCAAGGAGCAGATGGGATTCCTGCAAAGCAAGAGTGCCAGGTGCGCCATCTGGTGGAAATGGGGCAATGTAGCCCCAGGTGTGCCTGCTCACCTCTCAGAGCCCTGAAGTGTCAGCTGTCTAGCAGAGAACCACTGTTCATTCTGCAGTTAGAGGAAATGGAGATCATGGGAGAAAATGAACGTCTTGGTCAGAGTCACAAAGCAGGTTATTAACAGAACCAAGAGTGGAACTCAGATCAGGGTCTCCTTCTTCCTCCAGCACCAGGCAAGTCCCAGGGTCCCACACTCCAGGAGCATGTGGTGACTCTGGCTGTAGGGACCTTAAAGATGACCTGGTCCTACACTGGCCAACATGCAGTGTCTCCACTCTCTCCTCCTGAATTTATGGAAGTCATCGCCAATCAATCCTCCCCTCCAAGCCCAGGAGCTTCCTGGCAGGGCATCTTGGCAGAAAGCTCCATTCAGGCCCTACAGTCAATCAGAGTCCTACTTAAGACTCCCTAACTTGGCCTCAGAAGGGAAATGGGCAGAGTGAGAAACCAACTGTGCCAAGGGCTGTATATTAGCAACCAAGGGTGCCAGAATTTGCGGACACAGGTATATTGTAGATCTGAGACCATTTAAGCTCATTTAGTCTTTAGTGGCTGTCTGGGGAGGGCCTTACAAACAGCTGTGAAAAGAAGAGAGATGAAAAGCAAAGGAGAAAAGGAAAGATATAAGCATCTGAATGCAGACTTCCAAAGAATAGCAAAAAGAGATAAGAAAGCCTTCTTCAGCAATCAATGCAAAGAAATAGAGGAAAAGAACAGAATGGGAAAGACTAGAGATCTCTTCAAGAAAATTAGAGATACCCAGGGAACTTTTCATGCAAAGATGGGCTCGATAAAGGACAGAAATTGTACGGACCTAACAGAAGCAGAAGATATTAAGAGGTGGCAGGATTACACAGACGAACTGTACAAAAAAGATCTTCATGACCCAGATAATCACGATGGTGTGATCACTCATCTAGAGCCAGACATCCTGGAATGTGAAGTCAAGTGGGCCTTAGAAAGCATCACTACGAACAAAGCTAGTGGAGGTGATGGAATTCCAGCTGAGCTATTTCAAATCCTGAAAGATGATGCTGTGAAAGTGCTGCACTCAATATACAGCAAATTTGGAAAACAGCAGTGGTCACAGGACTGGAAAAGGTCAATTTTCATTCCAATCCCAAAGAAAGGCAATGCCAAAGAATGCTCAAACTACTGCACAATTGCACTCATCTCACATGCTAGTAAAGTAATGCTCAAAATTCTCCAAGCCAGGCTTCAGCAATACGTGAACCATGAACTTCCAGATGTTCAA
>SJYX01000128.1:69279-88548 GCA_006410675.1 Oreotragus oreotragus
TTCTTTGGAAGGAATGATGCTAAAGCTGAAACTCCAGTACTTTGGCCACCTCATGGGAAGAGTTGACTCACTGGAAAAGACTCTGATGCTGAGAGGGATTGGGGGCAGGAGGAGAAGGGGATGACCGAGGATGAGATGGCTGAATGGCATCACGGACTCGATGGACGTGAGTCTGAGTGAACTCCGGGAGATGGTGATGGACAGCAAGGCCTGGTGTGCTGTGATTCATGGGGTCACAAAGAGTCGGACACGACTGAGCGACGGAACTGAACTGAGTGTTTAGTGAATGCAAAAATAGGAAAAGCAGTTGCAACTGATTAAGCATAATGGGCACTTAACCTACCCACTACAGCCTCTCCATAATCCTGTGGAGGGGAGTGTGGTGACCAGACACCAGCAACAATTGTAATCATCACCATCACTGTAGTAGATGTGTTATCAGGGGCATACACACATTATCCCACCACTTCTCGCAGCACCCCTGGGAGGAGAGGCCCATAGTTAGTCCCATTTCACACTTAGGGGACCTGAGGCTCAGGGAGAGGAAGCTCCTTGTCCTGGCCACATAGCCAGCAACAGGCAAAAAGAGGATTCCAACCCAATCTGCCCAACCCCAGATTTGGGGTATTGTAATTTCCATTTTGCTTTTGAACTGTGATGTTGGAGAAGATGCTTGAGAGTCCCTTGGACTGCAAGGAGATCATACTAGTCAATCCTAAAGGAAATCAACCCTGAATATTCATTGGAATGGCTGATGCTAAGGCTGAAGCTCCAACACTTTGTCCACCTGATGCGAAGAATTGACTCATTGGAAAAGACCTTGATGCTGGGAAAGACTGAGGGCACAAGAGAGGGGGAAACAGAGGATGAGACGGTTGGATGGACATTAGTTTGAGCAAGCTCTGGGAGTTAGTGATGGACAGGGAAGCCTGGTGTGGTGCAACCTATGGGGTCGCAAAGAGTCAGACACAACTGAGCGACTGAACTGAGCCAAATTTCCATTTTGCCACTAGGCATGGAGTTGTTTTGCCATTTTACAATGAGGCAGCTGAAGCCTGGGGCCAACATCAGGTCTGAGCTCACTACATCACACTTGGTCCCTTGGGCTGTGTTCCTGAGTCGGGAAATCTCTCTTCACAAGATTTCGGCACAGCCCTCAGCTCTGTGTCCACAACAAGTGAAAGAGGAACCCAGTGTTTGCAGGACTGAGCAAAGACAGCCTGTGAGTCTGCTGACCAGTCCAAGGCTCAGCTGGATGGGGTCCACTATGTCCCAGGTCCAGGCTTGGGCACATGCCCTGTGCTCTGATGATGGGACCACAGTCAGTATGAGGAACACTAGCTTCCCAAGCCTCTGGCCCTATCCCTACTTTGTCCTGGCTGCAGTCATGTCAAGGACAGGGTTACAGGTCCCTGCTGAGGTGCAGGTGAGTAAACGGAGGAGGCTGACTCTGGGTGACCTGAAGCTCTCTATCGGTGCTCCCAGCCTAATGCCACGTGGGCACCCATCTGTGCTTCCTGGACTGGGTGTTCTGGGTTGACATAGGCCCAGTGCACCAGGCATTACAACCAACTCAGTCAGAGTCAAGGGATAAACACGATATTCAAGTGCGACTTTCCTGCCCTACCAGCTGGCCTCGATGTGATCTGAGTGAAAGCTCCTTCCCTGAGTAACAGATGCTAGGTTCCTGTCCTTGTGAGACCTGGGCCAGTCACCTCTCTTTCCTAAACCTCCGTTTCCTCAACTGGAAAATGGGGGTTTCCAAACCTCCTTAGGGGGTTTTCATGAGCGCCAAGGATGAAGGTACACCTGCAGTGCCAAGCCCAGGCCAGACACTGGCCTGCCCCTACTGGGTTCTGGATTCTGGGGCCAAAGAGTGCAACTCGCTGCTTCCCCTAGAGGCTGAGAGTAGGAACAGCCAATCTCGGTAGGAGAGGATGCAGAACTGGGTGAACTCCCCAGCTCTGATCCTTCCTGTCGAGAAAGTCATCTTCCCCTTCTGAGTCTCATGTTCCTCAGTCAAGAAATGAGTGCATGGGATGCCCCAGAGAGATGGTATGGCGGAGGGGGGGGTGTGTGTGTAAGTGGGAGAGGGGTCAGGACTGGGAACTCATGTACACCCGTGGTGGATTCATGGTGATGTATGGCAAAACCGATACAGTATTGTAAAGTGAAATAAAGTAAAATTAAAAAAGAAAAAAAAAAAAAAAAAAAAAATGAGTGCAGCAACACCCCTGCCTGGTTGCTGGTGAGATGAAACAAGATGGAGCAGGATAATCATCTAGGGTTGTGTCATGTCTAGGCAGCGGTGGGGTTCCAGAGGATGGCGTGGGGCTCACAGCTCTTAGAACTCAAGGTTAAAAGTACCTTTGAGCCACCCTAGTCCAGTTGCTTCCTTTCTTTGGCCACCTGGGCTTGTACTTGTGTTAGTCACTCAGTCATGTCCAACTCTTTTTGACGCCATGGGGTGTAGCCCAGAAGACTCCTCTGTCCATGGAATTCTCCAAGCAAGGATGCTAGAGTGGGTTGCCATTTCCTTCTCCAGGGAAACTTCCCAACCCAGGGATAGAATCTGGGTCTCCTGCACTGCAGGCGGATTCTTTATCATGAGAGCCACCTGGGAAGTCCTGGGAAGGGTGGTGAGGGTCATGTCTAGGCAGAGTGGGTTTCCAGAAGATGGCTTGGGGGTCACAACAGTTAGAACGCAAGGTCAAAAGTACCTTTGAGCCACCCTAGTTCAGTTGCTTCCTTTTCTGGCCAGCCATCCCAGAGCCCTGGACCCTGAATATCTAGGGAGGAGCTCAGGCATCTGTAGTTTAAGCAAACTTTAGAAAATTTTATTTAATCTTTTGTTTTAAAATAATTGACCTCTAATTAAAATAAATAGATTTATATTAAAAAGAAAAAATAAAAATAAAAACGGTATTACCAAGCAGAAAATTTCAACAAGCCTAAAAGATATCAAGTGGAAGAGGAGAATAAGTTTATTTAATTCACATGGGGTTTTGGATGCGTCGTTCTCCTTCTCTGGACCATAAGCTCCCTAGTCATCCCAGCTAGGAGGTTAAGTGGAACTCCAAGATCTCCTGTGGCTTTGATGTCTTTTGTGTTTCTGATGTGGTTAGTTGACCCTGGGGTTGTCATCTAAAGGGAGGAGGCGATGTAAGTCTTAATGTGTTGTGTCAGGACTTAAATGTGTCAAGTCAGGACTTACTGTGAGTTTGAATGGCAAGACCAAACTCACACCGGCTTCAAGATCAGAGTTCTATAAAGAGGGAATGGTCTGTGCAGAGGGCAAAGCCAGCAATGATGTTGGTATTTTTCTGGAAAAGAAGGAAGACAGTAGGGCCATGGAGAGAGAGGTAAGTGGGTTTGGAGTGGCAGTGAATAGATGACACAGGGGCCATGATGGGGACTTTGGTTTAAGGTGAGAGCTTTAACTTCTGGCAGCTGCACTGAGAGTAGAGGGGCTGGGGGCAAGTGTGCAGAGGAATACCACATATATGAGGATATATATGGAGGCAGACCGTATTCACTTTCAGGAGAAGCTCTACTGACTCAATGGAGTGGGCAGATGGGGAGGGTGGGTCCTGAGCAAACATTTGTCCTGAGACTGGTTTCACTGGGAGGGATGTTATGGAGAGCGCTCAGACATAAAAGAAGGTCTGGGAAGAATAACTTCACTGGTCACTCATCCTGAAGCTATGGACCACAAGCCTAGCCCCATCTCTGTCTCTGTCTTACGGGCTGTGTTTTCCCTCTCTGAGCTGAGTTTCCAGATGCTGATAAAATTAAGCTGGATGATCATTATGGATCCTTCTACCAGAATATTCTCCAATTCATCCATTCTCAGTTTTTACCCCAGCCCCCCACCTGCATGGCCATCATCTTGCTGGCTGGAAGCTCCATGGGAACCTGCTTTTAGTCTTGGCAAAAAGTCCTCTCCATAGCAATCCAATTCAAGCATCCTGGGTGACCTTTGCTTTGAAAGTCTCTCTGTTCACTCTGGATGGTTCTGGACCCACAGCTTGATTCCGAGGGCAGCTTTCCACCCCATCACCACCAATGTAAGTTAAGGGCCCTCAGCACCCAGCAGAATTCCAGGAGGCTGTGCAGAGGAGCAAGGACTTTTTAAATATTTTTCTTCAAACCTGTGACTGGTGGGCTTCCCTGTTAATGTCACTTGACATGGAGGCCTACAGAAGGTTTTGGGGACAAGAGGCATAGGGATGAAAATGAAAGTTTTAGTCCCTCGATCATGCTCTACTTTTTGGGACCCCATGGCCAGTAGCCCACCAGGCTCATCTATCCATGGATTTCTCCAGGAAAGAATACTGCAGAGGTTTTCCATTTCCTTCTCCAGGGGATCTTCCTGACCCAGGGATCAAATCTCAGTCTCCTGCATGGCAGTCTTTGCCATCTGAGCCTCCAGGGAAGCCCTTTAGAAGGCCCTGGGGGCAGGAGGCAGAGGGGTGGGCCACTTGAATTAGTTAATATGTTGAATAGAGCAAATTAAAAAATAGACTTAATTAGAAGTGTCAAATTGATGACAAATGCAGCATCATGATGAGGTGCCCATTTCTCTGTTCATACTTTTATTCAGCTAACTTTATTTTGTTGTACTGTATTAGGTACAGGTTTTCTACTATGAATTGGGAATTCAACCATGAAATAAGTCACAGTCCTTCCTCTAAAGAATTCACATCCTGGTGGGAAAGGGAGCAAAGTTGTCACTAACTGGTACCCAGGGCTCTGAACAGTGAATGAAGGCAGCAAGATGGTGGACTGGGGGCCCCTAACTTAGACTCTGGGGAGAGGTCTAGAGGACATGATGTCTTACTGAAGTGGGAAAATCAGTAAGAAGTGACTCAGCTAAAAATGAAAAGAAGAGGAAATTGTTCCAGGCAGAGGAACCAGCATGTGCAAAGGATGTTTAGTAAAGAGAACTGATCTGGAGTCAAGCGTGGCTTATCACATGGTAGTCCCTTCATCCACTGGCTGTTTGTCTCTGGGCAAGAAAGTTTCTCTGGCTTTCTGACCTGGGCTGCCCGTCTGTAAGAGAGGAGATAACCACATCTATCTTCAAGGATTGCTGAGTGTCAGAGTGACAGGTGCTCATCCGAGATACTGTTTCCCTGTGGGTAATTCTCACTCCTGATCCTCCCATGACTGTCCAGGTGTTGGGATGGGATGTTTCAGCTTTAGAAACTTGTTCTCTTGTGTGGCCTGCTTGCCGGGACCTCAGCATCTCTTCTTGACAGTCTTGGCAAGGATGTTCTGAGGAAGCTGAAATCTGGTGTTGAGAAAGGGCTTGACAACCTTGACAGTACAACAATGTGATGATCAACAATGGATGATCAGCAATGAATCAATAATAGATGATCAGGGGCACCTAGGAGCTTGCTTCCTAAATATATATGCCTGTACAGTTCAGTTGCTCAGTCTTGTCTGACTCTTTGTGACCCCATGAATTGCAGCACGCCAGGCCTCCCTGTCCATCACCAACTCCCGGAGTTCACTCAAACTCATGTCCATCGAGTCAGTGATGCCATCTAGCCATCTCATCCTCTGTCGTCCCCTTCTCCTCCTGCCCCCAATCCCTCCCAGCATCAGAGTCTTTTCCAGTGAGTCAACTCTTTGCATGAGGTGGCCAAAGTATTGGAGTTTCAGCTTTAACATCAGTCCTTCCAAAGAACACCCAGGGCTGATCTTTAGAATGGACTGGTTGGATCTCCTTGCAGTCCAAGGGACTCTCAAGAGTCTTCTCCAACACCACAGTTCAAAAGCATCAATTCTTCAGTTCTCAGCTTTCTTCACAGTACAACTCTCACATCCATACATGACCACTGGAAAAACCATAGCCTTGACTAGACAGACCTTTGTTGGCAAAGTAATGTCTCTGCTTTTCAATATGCTGTCTAGGTTGGTCATAACTTTCCTTCCAAGGAGTAATCCTCGTTTAATTTCATGGCTGCAGTCACCATCAACAGTGATTTTGTAGCCCAAAAAAGTAAAGTCTGCCACTGTTTCCCCATCTAAGAGAGATGACTGACTGGTTCCTGGTTCATTTGTTTATTACTTTTCTGGAAACAGGTATTTCTTAACTGAATATCAATTTGCATCTTATATCATGGTAAGCTTTCCTAATATATTCATAGGATAAATTCCAAAAAGTGACATTTCAAAAGTTCAAAAGTTATGCATATTTTAAATTACAGCACATATTGACAAATAATCCCCTTTGTTAATAGTTTCTCCAATTATCTGTGAGAGGATCTGTTTTTCTACTTCCCTGCCAGCACTGGTTTGGTCAACTGAAATTTTTTCCAATCTCACAGATGTAAGGTTATAATTCATCTCAGCATTTCTCTAATTATGAAAGAATTCACTCATTTTTTCATATTTTATTAGCTATTTATATATTGTAACTTAAATTTTATTTAATTTGTATCACATCTTCTGCTGCATCATTCAATTTTCTTAGTAATTTGTATTAACTAATTGGAAAAGGATTCCCGCCTAGCCTAGGTATCTTTTAAATTACCTACCTTTTTAGTTAATCATATTTCCTTGTAATTCTGATTTTGTGAAAGAACTTGGTCTTCTTTTCACTTTTCGGAAACATTACTACACATTGCTAAGCATTCTTTTTAGGAGAAGCTAACTTCTGAAAATGACTGCCCTTCAAAACTTGAGAGTTTTCTCCAGGGCTTGAGAGTGACTGAGTGATAGTCGCTCAATCATGTCCGGATCTATGCGATCCCATGGAGTGTAGCCTGCTGGACTCCTCTGTCCATGGAATTTCCAGGCAAGAATACTGGAGTGGGTTGCCATTTCCTTCTCCAGGGCATCTTCCCAACCCGGAGACTGAACACAGGTCTTCTGAATTGCAGGCAGATTCTTTACCATCTGAGCCACCAGGGAAGCCTGGCAACTTTAAAGACACAGGAGGGACCCACACTCCAATTTCATTGCTGATAAAACTGAGCTCAGAAGCAGAAAAACCTGCATCAAAGTCACCTAATAAGTTAAGGGACCAGATGTAGTTTCATCTCTGCATCATTTTAACTAAGTACTGTCCATTGCAGAGCCACATTACAGTACTTTGATTACATACTTTTTCTTGCAGCCTTTTATTATTCTTTGAGTTAGTTGTTTCCTTGTTGTTTCTCACTCGAGGTATTTTCTGCAGAGATTTTCTTAATACTTTTCAAATGTGCCATTCTACCTTGGCCAAGTCACGTCCCCTATCAAATCCCTCTTTCCTCTGTCCATTAGGACTCTCTGCCCTTGTTTGTTCTCCTCTACGAGTCATCTCTTTTGAGGCTTTATGCAAAGCTGTCATCCAGGGACCTCAATATACCACTTTTATAATTTAGATCCATATATTTTCTTTGGTTCTAGATTTTCCATTTCTTGTTCTATTCTAAGTTTACTTTGTTTGTATGACCAGCTCATTAGTGCTTCATTACTAGAATCCAATGTGCAATCAATACCTATTGCCTGCTCAATTGGTTGATTGCTTTGTTGATAAATACTGAGTATGTATTAGTGTGGAGGCAGCGTAGAGAGAACAAGGTCTCCTATCTGTGTGATTTTGACCCATTTTTTAAACTTTTGATCTTTTATTTCCTCATCTGAAAGTGCAGATAATAGTAATATCTATTCTGTGGAGTTATTACAAAGATTAAATGAAATGAAAGCAAATAGTCTCATTTAGTACCTGGTGCCTAGGAGCTGCTTCATAAGTTGGGTTCCGCACTAAATGGAGACTGTTTTTGTGGCTATCTTTCAGCAATTGAAGACTGATTTCATGTTGCCCCAGGAATCCAATACTGCTGAGGAGGCTCAGGAGATGACTGAAGATGCTAAGAACTTGTTGGAAGAATTCATTTCTGGAATTTTAAAAGCAGCGAACAGGCTTATAGGGTGAGTTGATTGTTCATTTCGAGATCTTTGTCCCAGAAAATAGAATTCATCTCTTTGGGGACATAATTTTAATGTCAAAGATAGAAAGATGAATAAGCCTTGTGTGTTCTTGCAGAGGGCTTCCCTGGTAGCTCAGCGGTTTAAGAATCCACCAGCAACGCAGGAGACCCCAGGTTGATTCTTTGGTAGAGAAGATCTGCTGGAGAAGGGATAGACTAAATATATACACACTACTATATATACAATAGAGAACTAACGAGGATCTACTATATAGCACAGGGAACTATACTCAATATTTTGTAATAACCTATAAGGGAAAAGAATCTGAAATAAAAATACCTCTATACCTAATATCGATATATCTGAATCACTTTGCTCTATACCTGAACCTAATGAGAAGTGAAAGTGTTAGTCGCTCAGTCGTGTCTGAGTCTTTGTGATGCCACGGACTGTAGCCCACCAGGCTTCTCTACCCGTGAAATCTCTAGGAAAGAATACTGGAGTGGGTTGCTATTTCCTTATCCAGGGAATCTTCCTGACTCAGGGATCAAACCCAGGTCTCCTGCATTGCAAGCAGATTCTTTACTCTCTGAGCCACCATAGAAGCCCCACACCTGAGCCTAACACAACATTGTAAAGCAGCTATGTATCAATTTTAAATAAACATGCTGGCTCTGGCACATATTGACCCTTGGGGTCTTGAGGGAAATCACAGCTGTCTGATCCTCAGTCTGCCATACCATCCAATGGAGAGAATCCAACCCCTGAGCAGGGTTCTCATGAGACCAAAGCAGGCAAGGTCCACGAGGCTCAAATGCTCAGCACAACACTGGCATAGAGAAGAGCCCAGCAATGGCTGTCAGGAGGAATGAAAGGGTGAATGTGGTTTATGCACAGGGTGAATACCAGTAACCTTCATATCCTGGCTGTCACATTAGAAGTGACTTCTGAAAACACCACTGAAGTGAGCATCCCCATCACTGCTGAAGTCAATGTGAAACCGTGACTATGCCTTAGAATCCGAGGTTTGGGAGAGGCAGTGCGGTATGGCCAATAGATCTCCAACCTGGNTGTCACATTAGAAGTGACTTCTGAAAACACCACTGAAGTGAGCATCCCCATCACTGCTGAAGTCAATGTGAAACCGTGACTATGCCTTAGAATCCGAGGTTTGGGAGAGGCAGTGCGGTATGGCCAATAGATCTCCAACCTGGAATCAGGCACTTTTCAGCTGCTGCCTTAGTCTCCAAATCTGTAAAATAAGGAGGTCTTTGCAATTCCTAAATCCAGCCTTTAAAATGTTCTCAGAAACTTTGCCCATAACCAAATCTCTGTCAAAAAAAATCCTCCATGAAATATATTTCCAAAGTTATAACACTTATCTAATTATAAAGTTTGAGAATTGAGAAGATGTGAACGTGTAACTCTTTGGCAAAGTTTTTTCCAGCATCATTTTGTCTCTCAAGATTCTCTTTAAATAGCAGTGACTAGTATGGGCCATATAGCAGTGTACATTATGTAACGAAGATCATCTGAAAATTACATATAAAATATGATTTCTAAGTATTTTAATCACTTTGAAGATCCAAAGAGATAGGAAAATGAGGATGTGTAAAAGTACGCTATGACTTCATCATTCATTAGTGATGAGATCTTGAGATAGTTCCTAAACTTTTCTCTACCACAGGTTTCCTCATTCTGAAAACAGAGATAATGACAGTGATTTTTTTCATGGTATTGCTGTCGAGATTAAATGGATTAACACAGGTAAAATACTTTTTGTAAATATATAATGTAACATTTTGCTTAAGAAGTGTTAACTCTTATTTTTTTTTTTTTATTCATTGGTGTGATACTCTACAGAAATTTCACATGAGCCAAAACTTTGTGACCTGGAGAAGAAACTCCTAATGTAAGAATGTTGATTCCATAAAGAATACAGACAATATTGACATTGTCCATTTGTTGTTCAGTCACTAAGTCCTGTCAGACTCTTGGTGACCCCATGGACAGGCTTCCCTGTCCTTGTCAATAGACATCCCATATAATGTCCACACAAGAGAGAGACTAAAGTGGGCAACATGAAGGGACTTCTACATCTCTGTTCACTGTAAATCTTACTCCCTACAGGCATCTTTTGGGTAAAATTGTCCACCTGGGCTTCAACTTGTTCCTCCAGTTTACTGTCAGCATTGAAACCGATGATACTGGTGTCTCTGTGGTGGTCATGGCAGAATGTAGCAATGACCAAAGCAGCATCTCACTCGCCGTGCTGGGCAGGTCAGGTCCACACATCTCAGCAGAGCAGGGAGCTCAGAGGAGTTGGGACCCTTCATTTCAGCCCTATTCCTTACCTGGGAGGCAGCAGGGTATGGTAAAGAAGAGGTCAGACTCTGGAGACAAACTAGTTTTGCCACTAACTTGAGGTTTTGGAATCAGTTTAGCCTCTACAAGCTTCAGTTTTCACATCTGTAAACTGAGGACGGTAATAATACCTAACTCATAGCCTCCTGCTTATTTAACTTATACGCAGAGTACATCATAAGAAACACTGGGCTGGATGAAGCACAAGCTGGAATCAAGATTGCCGGGAGAAATATCAATAACCTCAGATATGCCACACTTTTAGCAGAAAGTGAAGAAGAACTAAAGAGCCTCCTGATGAAAGTGAAAGAGGAGAGTGAAAAAGTTGGCTTAAAGCTCAACATTCAGAAAATGAAGATCATGGCATCCAGTCCTATCACTTCATGGCAAATAGATGGGGAAACAGTGGCTGACTTTATTTTTTTGGGGGCTCCAAAATCACTGCAGATGGTGACTGCCAGCCATGAAATTAAAAGACGCTTACTCCTTGGAAGGAAAGTTATGACCAACCTAGACAGCATATTATAAAAGAGAGACATTACTTTGCCAACAAAGGTCTGTCTAGTCAAGGGTATGGTTTTTCCAGTAGTCATGTACGGACGTGAGACTTGGACTATAAAGAAAGCTGAGTGCCAAAGAATTGGTGCTTTTGAACTGTGGTGTTGGAGAAGACTCTTGAGCGTCCCTTGGACTGCAAGGAGATCCAACCAGTCTGTTCTAAAGATCAGTCCTGAGTGTTCATTGGAAGGACTGATGTTGAAGCTGAAACTCCAATACTTTGGCCACCTGATGTGAAGAACTGACTTATTTGAAAAGACCCTGATGCTGGCAAAGATTGCAGGCAATAGGAGGGGACGACAGATAATGAGATGGTTGGATGGCATCACTAACTCAACGGACATGAGTTTGGGTAAACTCCAGGACTTGATGATAGACAGAGAGGCCTGGTGTGCTGCAGTCCATGGGATTGCAAAGAGTCAGACATGACTGGGTGACTGAACTGAACTGAACTGAACTGAACATAGCCTCCTGTGTTGTCCAAATGAGAAAATGCGAGTGTTTAGCATGCAGCTGGACACATACTAAGCGCTCAGTAATAATATCCATGCTGTCTTTCTGTGTCTTGGTTCTTCCTCTTACTGAGACAGGAGTGTTGACCTCTCTAACCATTACTGAGAATTGGTGTATTTCACTTTTCAACATTATCTGGTTTTGCTTCATGCTTTTTGAAGCTCTGTTGTTAGATGCTTGCACATTTAACATTGCTTTGTCTACTTGAAGAACTGACCCTTTTCATAAATATATAATGTCCCTCCATAATAATAATGATGATAATAATAATTCACTGTGTTTAGCTTCTTGCCTCTAGTTAGGAAGGGCAAGAGAAGTAGTAAATGCCTACTATGGGCTCTAATTCAGATTGTCTCCAAATCATCCTCCACACACTGGGAAATTCCCAAAATGAGATCTTGAAAACGGAATCATCTTCATTTAAATCACTGATCTCCGGTATCCCATCAAATCTATGTCTTAAACTGCGTGCTCGATAGAGCATGTTTAGCCCAGGGAAGAGGGTGGAAAGAGAAAGGCTGATCCTGGTCTTGGCTGGGAGAGGAGAAATGGTCTGGAAGCTGAAGGCTGGGATAGATTGTCTTTGGCAGAAAACAATGCTGAGCCATGAGCAGAGGTCAGTTCAGGGCAAGGGATCCGATAACTAGTTGCCTAAAGACCCTCAGAATCAAAGACAGGCTCTGCAGTCTACCATCATTTGGAAAGACTGAGATGTAAGTCCAAGTGCCTGAGCCCTGCTGGACACTGCCTAGTCTATCATGGCAGGGAAACCATTCTGCCTTTCGGGTCTCAGTGTCCGTATCTGCGAAATGGCATTCCACTCTGCTGCTCCAAACCTTCTGGGAGCTTTTCTCTCTACTTTGGGTGAAATCTCAGGTCCTCCCAGGGTCATCTGGGTTCTGCCTGGTCTAGATCCACACCTTGTCCTCTCTGCTCTAGAGATGCTAGCTTTTGCTCTGTGCCTCAGGCAGACTCTTTTCACTCAAGACCTGTGCATGGGCTGCTCAGGCACCTAGGGCACCTTTCCTGCATCCCATTTCCATGTATGTGTCATCGTTTAGGGTCTGAAACAAGGTTCCTCCTCTTCACTCACTTCAGATTCTACATGTCACAAGTTGTTATTGTATATTCAATCGCATGTTTACTCCATTCTTTCCTCCAACCAAAAATGTGTGGAGCATCTGCTTCATGCCAGGCAGGCACCATACTGATAGCTCTGGAGAATGTGCTGGTGATTGCCGGCAAGTTGCTTGTTTTCGTGGAACTGAGTCTCTGGAGGGAAACATAGACAGGCGAGCATTCAGTCCAGCAGTAAAGAGCCCACAAGGAAAATATTCGATTGCAATCATCCCTGGGCAGACTAGCACACCTGACAGGGTGCTATGACACAAAGCCCTCCTTCAGACAGTCACGAGGGCTGCCCTTAGGAGATGACAGTGATGCTGAGAGCCAAAAGTGGAAAGGAGCTACCTTAGGAAAACACGTTTAATATTGGGTTGGCCAGAAAGTCTTTTGGGTTTTCCATAAGCTGTTACAGAAAATTGCAAATTAACCTTTTAGCCAATGCAGTATTTAGGCACCAGGAGTTGCTTGTGCTTTGCTCATCACTGTGTCCCCAGTCAGGCTTGGTTCTGAGCACATATTTGGTGCTCTTTAAATATGATGAATGAATGGATAACTGGATGGATGGATAGAAGAATGGATGGGTGGAAGAATGGATAACTGGATAGATCAATGGATGGATGAATGAGATCTCAGGGTTGTGATGAGTCTCTCATGAGCTACTGGGGTGGCTGTAGTCATAGTGGGAGTGTCTCATGAGCTACTGCTGGTCAACCATGGGGTTCTAAGTGATGATCCCCCTGGGTAGAGGCTCAAGTCACCTGACTTCAAGGTGCTCCATCATCTTCCACCCTCTTCCCACTACTCTTGCTTGGCTGCTCTGCCAACTTCACTGAGCTTTATCAGTTTCCTCTCTTCTCCAGGTACATTGGGCTGCTCAACAGGGTTGTGGACTTGCAGTCAGTCTCATGAATGAGATGTCGTCCCAGGTAGCACACTATGAGGCGAGTCTCCCATGGCTGGAGGTACATGAGTCTCCCACGGCTGGAGGTACAGAGCCAGGCCTGGTGGGGACAGGTGTGACTTTCCCTGGTGGGCTCTACTCTCTGGCACCTTCCTTTCTGAGAGGCCAACTTCCTTCAGGCCAGCCAGTTGCTACCTGCCCACCTTTACTCAGCCTGGCCTGGGGAGGAGGTGATCAGGGGCCTGACATGAGCTGAAATCACTGGGTCCCACATTAGAACCATTTACCATGCCCATAGACTGCCAGCTGGCCTTATGGCTAATATTTTTCTTCATTGAACACAATTTTAATTCATTTAAATATGAAAACTATACATACTTTAGTTCAGATCCATGAGCATCATATTAAAAACTGAATGTACCATGTGCCCAAAATTCCAAAGATTCTATAATAGTCACTCTAGAAGGCAGATGGGAATCTGGCTTTATTAAAAAAAGATCCTCCATGTTGTTCGTGATTTACTGAACTTGAGTCATGCTCAAACTGTGGTCCTCAGACCAGCAGTGCTGACCTCCCATGAATACACCTTAGACATATAGACTCTTAGGTCCTACCCCAGACCTGCTGCTCAATAATTAACGTTTTAACAACATCCTCAGGGAATTGTAGATACACAAAACTGTAGAAAACACAAAAACACTTCTCTATGGTTCCCAGGGCCCCGTTTAACTCTATAAAGTTTCAGGTTCCAGAGGTCAATGTTTCTAAGAGCATAGGGTTCTGGAATGTTAAAAGTCTAGATTCTTTAAGGTTCCAGGATGCTAATGTTAAAGGGTAGTATCATCATACCTATTTTACAGATGCACTAACTGAGCTCAGAGAGATGGAGTGACTTGTAAGAGGTCCCATGGCTGTCAAGTGTGACCCGCTAGACAGTAGCATGTCTGATTTCTATTCAGCCTTCCATTGCTGGAGGCTGAGGACTGCTGCTGATTTGTTCTTTCAGAGGAAGTTTCTAAACCCCAACATGAAAATGAATAGAAGAGAGGAGGAAAACTGCTGCAAAGTCTGCCTGCTGGTGAGGGCTGGCCTCTGGGCTCTGGGATGAGGAAGGATGAACACCCTCTCCAACACACACACACACACACACACACACACATGCCTGCACACACACGCACATGCACACACACACACGCGCGCACACACGGGCCTGTGGAGAAGCCGAATCAAAGCTTGGCTTCTCCTCTTTCTCTAGTAGCAGACTGAGGCCTGATGCTGGTCACACCGAGTCCTGACCTTCAATCATACACTCAGACTGCACTTAATTCTGTTTCCTGATGGAGCCCAGAACAGTCAGACTGAGCTTTGACTGCAGTTGTTGACGGAGCTCTGACACTGGTCATGGATAGAGAGCTGACCTGTATCTCAGTCTGATCCATTCCAATCATACACTGAGCCCTGAACCCTTTCTTCTCTGGGCCCTGATCAATCTTTTCACATCGGCCATTGTTGCTAAGGTGAGAGGATGGGAGGGTGAGGGGATGAGGAGGGCTCAGTGCCAGGTGCCAGAGAAAGACCCCAAACCACTGGTGCCAGTCCCTCCCCGAGCCTCTGAGCTCACAGGGTTAGGGGGGAGGTACTCCAGCTGCTGTGCCTGGTGAACGCAGGAACCAGTAAGGTCTCTGGGATGCTCGTGCCTCACACCAGGGTCTCCTTCCAGGTTGGTTCCCAGGGACTTGACTGAATCTCTGTACCGTCTCCCTCTGGGACAGTCGGTGCTGCCACTATCCTCCACGAATGACAACTGAGCCCAGTCAAAGACACTCTCAGATACTCCTCCTCACAGTCAGGACACCCTATGTTCCCCGCCCTCCACCCCCAGCAATAAAAAGCCATTTTTGCACCTCCTGTGTGGTCCTGGCATTCCTTCCATTGGGATTTCAGGGAAGGTGAGGTATGGGCAATCAGGGCAGCAGAGACCTGGATCCAAAGCTGGACAGGAATTTTGGGATTATCCAGCCCCACTTCCTTGTCTTTCAAATGGGACCACTGTGGCCCAAGTTGGGCAAGAAAGTGACCCAAGGTCACGTAGAGCCAGCATCACTCTGTTTCTGCTAATACCACCACCATGATGGAGGGCTGCTTTCGCCAGCACACCTGATCTCATGACTCTCTGACACCACCCTTCTGCCAGGAACACCGCTCTTGTGCCCACTGGACAGATTAGGAAACTGAAGCTCACAGAGGACAAGTGAATCATTAAAGTGACAGGGTAGCAACTGGCAGGGGTAGGATTTAAACCCATGGCTGTGGGATCCCTTGTTCAGAGAGGTGATGTCCCATCTTCCAGTACTCAACCATCTCTCCACAGCTCCAATCAGGTCCTGCTGTCCTGGCCTTGATCTCTCCCACCCAGAACTGCTGAGATTCCTCTCGTGGCCCTTCTGTCTCCTTAACATGCAAGTCCTCAGCTTCCCCTTGGTCTTGGAGTGGGGAGCAGAGCACTCCTTACTCACAACTGCATCACCTCTGCAGAGGACTGACCCAGACTATCACCTCAGGGTCCCTCAGCCTCTCCTTTCCGGGAGGCCATCTGATTTTCCTGCCAAAAGGCCCAGGGAACATTTGCCCATTTTACCAAGGAGCTGTCTCAGTGCTTGTGCAATTCTGTGAGGGAAGAATTGCACTGTCGTCCTCAAGGGAGACTCAGAGTAAGAGAGGCCAGGGTCACACAGAGGCCTGAACCAGCATTGCTTTACTCAAAAGCCTTCTGTCTGAAGGATGTCCCACAAGGTCAAGTCACCACAGGGGGCCTTGAACCCCTGGGGCAACTGGGGGGCCTTGGACCAGCTCTCCCAAGAGACCTCAGTTCAGGCTGTGCTGGGGCTGCTGACACACGTGAGGTGAGAGGTTGGACAGAGTGGAGCATGACTTGGCCTCTGCTGTTACCAGCTGTGTGATCTCAGGCAACTTACCCTCTCAGAATCAGTCCTCTCACCTGCCCAATGGAGTTAACAGTAAAACCTCCCTCGTGTTGATGTGAGAATTAAATGAGTCAATGAGTGGAAAGTGCTTTACCAGAGTCTGACACTGGTGAATACAAATGAATGTCAGCTTCTGCACACTGGAATTACTGTCAAACAGTGCTGAGAAATCCCATATTCAATCATTATATCTGTATCTCATTTGATTCTAATTTTTACTGATTGATGCAGTGAATGGCTGTTGGGGAATGTTTGGTTACTAAATCTCTAAAAGGAGAGGTGAAATGACTTCTCAGGGACACATAGCTGGTCAGAGGCAAAGCTAGATTTCCTGTGAAGTCAGTCTGTTCTAGAGCTGGTTCTCCCCCTGCTGGCCATAGCAAAGGGATGAGAATTTTCCTTTCTGTTTATATTTTGTGACAATCCCAACTCCCACAACAGTACACAAGGAGGTCTCAGAATTCAGGACTTCTCTTGAGCAGTAGCCCACTTGGGTCAGTGCTGAGTCTTTGTCCAGGCTGTTCCATCCCCCTGGTCATCACTCCTTCTCTCCCTCCAGCTTCTCAAGCCCCCTCAGCCCTAAGACTCTGCTTAGGAGCTGTCTCCTGGTAAGTGGGGGCCACTCCTCAATGTTTTCCCAACTAAGAGATCATGTTTTCCAGCTGGTAGTTCTACCCAGGAGAAGGCAATGGCACCCCACTCCAGTACTCTTGTCTGGAAAACCCCATGGATGGAGGAGCCTGGTAGGCTGCAGTCCATGGGGTCGCTAAGAGTTGGGCAGTTCTACCTGAGCTACCTTGTCATTACTGTCCAATACAGACAGAGGGTTCAGGAAGTATCAGCTCTCATGATTATGGTTTACACTTTTTAAAATACTCTTTTTTTCCCCCATTTTTTTTCTGAGAAATAATTGACATCATCAGTATATCAGTTGAAGACAACAGTTTGATTTCTGTGTATTATGAAATGATTATGACAATAGATTAAGATAACATTCCTCTCCTCATATAGAGACAATAAAAAATAACGAAAAAGAAAAACACACTTTCATTGTGATGAGAACTCTTTAAGATTTTCTCTCTTAATGTTTCTATATATCATACATCACTGTGTTAGCTCTAGTCATCCTGTTGTACATAACACCCCCAGTATTCATTTGTTTAGAATCTAAAATATGAAAAAGAATAGCAATAAATGCCTATATTAAGAAGCAAGGAAAACCCAAATAAGCAACCTATCTCTATACCTTAAAGGACTAGAAAAAGAAGAATAAATTAAGCCCTAAATTACCATTCAAAGAATACAATAAAGATTACAGAAGGAGTATTTGAAATAAAGAAAAGAAAAATAATAAAAAATATCAACCAAAATATAAACCAAACTAATATTGCTCCTTTGAAAATGTAAAAGAAATGGAAAACCACAGGGGGGCTTTAGGTTTTCACATGTTGCCTGGGTCTACTTTGTCCTCAAGATAGAATTTAAAAACAATTATCTGGCAAAGTGCACTAGAAAAAGAAGCTATACACTGGGATGACCTAGAGGGATGGTATGGGGAGAGAGGTGGGAGGGGGGGTTCAGGATGGGGAACATGTATACACCCGTGGCAGATTCATGTTGATGTATGGCAAAACCAATACAATATTGTAAAGTAATTAGCCTCCAATTAATATTAAAACACACACACACACGTATGGAAAAAAAAAGAAGCTATACAAAGGGGATGAGACAATATATCATTACAAAGCCTTGATCCAAGTGTGCCTGAAGGCCTCCTTGCCACAATCTTTCCAGTTTAAATATATTTCTTGTTTCCTATTGTTTAATTTGTTGAAGCCAAGGTTCAGTTCAGTTCAGTTGCTCAGTTGTGTCTGACTCTTTGTGACTTCAAGGACTGCAGCACACCAGGCCTCCCTGTTTATCACCAACTCCCAGAGTTTACCCAAACTCATGTCCATTAAGTTGGTGATGCCATCCAACCATTTCATTATCTGTCGTCCCTCCTCCTGCCTGCAATCTTTGCCAGCATCAGGGTCTTTTCAAATGAGTCAGTTCTTCACATCAAGTGGCCAAAGTATTGGAGTTTCAGCTTCAGCATCAGTCCTTCCAATGAACACTCAGGACTAATCTTTATTTTTTTTCATGGGTGTACATGAACTCCCAAACAGTCCCTTCCAATGAACACTCAGGACTAATCTTTAGAATGGACTGGTTGGATCTCCATGCAGTCCAAGGGACTCTCAAGAGTCTTCTCCAATACCACAGTTCAAAAGCATCAATTCTTCGGCGCTCAGCTTTCTTTATAGTCCAACTCTCACATCTACTACTGGAAAAACCATAACCTTGACTAAACAGACCTCTGTTGGCAAAGTAATGTTTCTGCTTTTTAATATGCTATCTAGGTTGGTCATAACTTTCCTTCAAAAGAGTAAGCGTCTTTTAATTTTATAGCTGTAGTCACCATCTGCAGTGATTTTTGAGCCCCCCCAAATAAAGCCTGCCACTGTTTCCACTGTTTCCCCAACAATTTGCCATGAAGTGATGGGACCAGATGCCATGATCTTTGTTTTCTGAATGTTGAGCTTTAAGCCAACTTTTTCACTCTCCTCTTTCACTTTCATCAAGAGGCTTTTTAGCTCCTCTTCACTTTCTGCCATAAGGGTGGTATCATCTGCATATTTAAGGTTATTGATATTTCTCTTGGCAGTCTTGATTCCAACTTGTGCTTCATCCAGCCCAGCATTTCTCATGCTGCACTCTGCATATAAGTTAAATAAACAGGGTGACAATATACAGCCTTGAAGTACTCTTTTTCCTATTTGGAACCAGTCTGTTGTTCCATGTCCAGTTCTAACTGTCGCTTCTGACCTGCATACAGAGTTCTCAAGAGGCAGG
>SJYX01000128.1:102533-115948 GCA_006410675.1 Oreotragus oreotragus
CTGAGTGAACTCCGGGAGATGGTGGTGAACAGGGAGGCCTGGTGTGCTGCGATTCATGGCGTCACAGAGTCGGACACGACTGAGCAACTGAACTGAACTGAAGATGAGTCTCTAGTGGCTCAGATGGTAAAGAGTCCACCTGCAATGCAGGAGATCTGGGTTCTATCCCAGGGTTGGGAAGATCCCCTGGAGGAGGCCATGGCAACCCACCCCAGTATTCTTGAGTGGAGAATCCCCATTAACAAAGGAGCTTGGTGGCTACAGTTCATGGAGTCACAAACAGTCAGACACGACTGAACAACTATGTGCAAGCTGAGTCTCTGAGAGGCAAAGTCACAAGCCTATAATAACTAATGGAGCCTAATGGGGCTCCCACTCCACTGGAAGAGCAAGGAATGCACATCTTTAGGGACTCTGTGTCCAGGTTTATGCATGTTAACTTGTGTACTCTTCAGACTGGTTCAATGAGAGAGGTACATCCACTGTGCCCACTTAACAGGTGAGTAAGCTGAGTCTCTGAGAGGGAAAGTTCACAAGGCTGGTAAGTGGCACAGGTAAGATTTGAACCCAGTCCCATTATACTTTCAAGAACTGCACATACTGCCCTTTGTCACTCTCCCTATTTTTCTGGGCTGCTAAATGCTGCCTTATGTAACCATTGACTACTATGTATTATAATAATAGTAATGATGATGATCGCTATTATTCGTGGAGCAACATCCCCAGCCAGGGCTTGGCTGGGCTCCCTCCTGATGTTTCCTCACTTAGTGCCTGCCCCACGCAGCTCTTCTAAGGTAGAGGATATTCTAATTCTTATTTCACAGTTGAAAGGAAAGAAATAGAGCTTAGAGAGGTTAGGGTGTTTGCCTGTTGTCACAATGCCCACAAGGAAAAAGTCTGGAATGCACACCCAAGGATGACTCTAAGAGCAAGCTTATCATGCTGTTACAAACAAAATGCATGGATGTTTAAATGTGTACATTTTAATTAATCAGGATTAAAAAATGTTTTGATAGGCTGTAATAAATATTTATTGAATATCTGCTCTGTGTCAAGCCTTGGTTATGTGATATTAGCCTTTATGGCTTCAGTGTGTGTGTGTGTGTGTGTGTGTGTGTGTGTGTGTGTGTTAGTCATTAAGTCGTGTCTGACTCTTTGTGACCCCATAGACTGTAGCCCACCAGGCTCCTATGTCCATGGAATTCTCCAGGCAGGAGTACTGGAATAGGTTTCCATTTCCTTGTCCAGAGGATCTTAACCTACCCAGGGATCGAACCCGGGCCTCCTGCATTGCAGGCAGATTCTTTACTGTCTGAGCCACCAGGGAAGCCCATGGATTCAGAGAGAGGGCAATTATCACTGTGTCCAAGGAGCTGGTGGGATTCCTGCAAAGCAAGAGCACAAGGTGCTCCATCTGGTGGGAGTGTAGCAGGTAGCCCCAGAAGTTCCCGATCACCTCTCAAAACCCCAAGGGGTCAGCTGTCTAGCAGGGAATCTCTGTTCATTTTGTAGTTAGAGAAAACAGACTCTTGGAGAAAAAGAACGTCTTTCTCAGAGTCACAAAGCAGGTTATTCACAGAGCCAAGACTGGAACCTGGTTAGGGGTTTTCTCCTTCCCCCAACACCAGGCAGGTTGTAGAGTCCCACCTTCCATGAATGTGTGGTGTCATGTGCTCATCGCTGGCTGGAGAGTCCTTTAGATATGATCTAATCCGACAGTAGCAAATGTGTAGTTGTTACATTCTCCCCTCCTGAACTTCTATCAGTCATCACTAATCAATCCTTCCCTCCAAGCCCAGGATCAACCTGTGAAGACTTCTTACCAGAAAGCTCTATCCAGTCCCTATAATGAATCAGAGTTGTACTTGAGACCATAGTACTCAGTCATTGCTAAATTGGCCCCAGAAAGGAAAGTAAGGCTTAATGAGGAATCACACCTTCCAAAGGCTATACACCTGTACCCAAGGGAGCCAGAATTTGTGAACACTGGTATACTGGAGACCTGAATCTATTTTATCTCATTTAGTCTTTATTCCACATAAAGATAAGAAATGTAGTAGCCAGTGATTAAGCATTAAGCATATTGGATGCTTTATCTTCTCACTTAGTCCTCTCCATAACCCTCTGGGGTAGGACCACGTACAGATGGGAGACCTGAGGTGAAGGGGAGTGAAGTGACCAGACAATAGAAACTATTGTCATCATCATCATTATTGGTGCACATTAGGGACCTACCTCACACTCAGCCCTTCGTACACCTTATCCTGCTGCATCCTCACTGCACATCTGGAGGAGAATCCCATCTTTAGTCCCATTTCACACACAGGGGACCCGAGGCTCTGGGACCAGGCTGCACAGCCTATAATAAGAGAAGAGGGAGGATTCGAACATAGCTGGCCCAGCACTGGAGCTCGGGTATGAGCACCACCCCCTGAAGGCCCTTTTAATTTCCATTTGCCACCAGGATCCAAACACAGGTTGATTACCCATTTTACCAGCTGAAGCCTGGGGCCAACACTAGGTCTGAGCTCAGTACATCACACTCAGTCCCTTGGGCTGTTTTTCTGAGTTGGAAAAACTCTCTTCACAAGAGTTCCCGTCTGTGTGACCCTGAGCAAGTTGTCCTGCCCTTCTGAGCCTCACGTTCCTTAGCTAGGAATTAGGGCAGTAACACCCCCTGTGTGGTTGCTGATGAGGTGAAACAAGATGAAGCAGGATAAGCCCCTAGGGTTGTGACGGTCATGTCTAGGCAGCATTGCTGGGTTTCTATAGGATGGCATGGGGGTTACAGCTCATAGAATTCAAGGCAGAAAGTACCCGTGAGCCATCTAGTCCAGTCACTTCTATTTTTGGTCAGACATTCCAAGTCCCTGACCCTAAGTGCCTAGGGAGGTGCTCATGCATCTCTAGTTTAAGGAAACTTATTAGGAGATTTTTGTTAGTCTTTTTGTCTTTAAAGGCTATTGCTCAAAGTAGAAAATGTCAACAGACTTGAAAGAGATGAAATGAAAGAGGAAAATAAATGGGGCTCAAGTCATGTGTAGCCTTGGATGAATCCTCCTTCTCTGAGCCACAAACTCCCAAGACTTTCCAGCCAGGAGGTTAAACTGATGAACTCTTCCGAGCCTTTGATGTCTGTTATGTTTCCAATGTGCTCTCTCAAGTAGTGACTACTTAAGTGACCCTCAAGTACTCATCAGAATGAAGGAGACAGATGTGAGTCTACAAATGTGTTAAGTCAGGACTTACTTTGAGTTTGAATGGCAGGACTGAATCTGCACTGGCTTCAACAAAAATAAAAAATAGGGAGGGTAAAATGTATTTAAACTGGAAAGTCCAGAGCATAGAGGATTTCAGGCACAGCTGGTTCAAGGCACTGAAAGCATGGATTGTCTCATTCCCTTTGTATGGCACCATTTTCTAGTGAGCTTTGCTGGATAATTGTATCTAAGGACAAAAATCTGTGGAAACCCAATGTCCCTTTTATTGGTAGTGAGCTCTTTTAACCAGAACAGTGGTAACACGGTCTCCATGATTCTGTAAAAAGTACCCCTCGTGTAGGGAGGAAAATGTAGATGTCTCCTTCATACGGGTTTAGTGTGTGCTGTCTTGTTCTTGCACATGTGCATGCATGCATGTTGAATATGCATGCCTTAATATGTGTAAGTATGAATGTTCTTGTTCAAGAGTCCCCCACACACTGTTGGGAGTATGAGCCAGAGGACCTCAGAAAGATGGGGGCATGATTTCCCTCCACTTTGATAGATTTAGTCTAGTGTACACAAGACTGGGAGTCCTCAAAATGCTTTAGCAGAAGGGGGACCTTGAGTGTGTGGTGAAGTTCTGTCTTCATGTGATTTGGAGCCAGTGAAGCTGCAAAGGAGTGAGTGACCCTGAGAATATGGCTTCTTAGAAAGCAGGAACTTGAGGTACATGTGTGCCAGCCCCAGGCCCACCACCAGGGATCAAGTGCATCATGCATCTAGCTAATTTCACCTCAAAGCTCAGCCAGGAGAGGTGGCCAACATCAGTGAGAGAGGCTGGCTTTGTCCTGGGTGTGGTCTGTGATGAGAAACAGCACTCAGCACCAGCCACTGTGCCTCCCAGACACCATGGCCATGGGGAGGTGGGGTCTTGGGAGGTAGGAAGGGTGGGAAAGGGAAAGAGGCAGGAAGCCTCAGGGAACTATATCACCATGGGACAGTCAGACTCAGGGAGAAAGAAGAGCTAGGGGGAAGAGTCATATAAATGTGCAGCAATGATCTTTGAACAAGAGACCGAGGAAATTTCGTATCATGGCTCACAGTCACATCAAGTCACACAGGATGTTAGCAGTCATCTGGACAAATTAGCAAGCCTCTTTTGATGATGGGGCCCTTATCACATTCCCAGGGGGGTGGACAGCCTTATAGGCTGCTCCAGTTAGGATGGAAGATCGCTATGGGTCCTTCTACCAGAACATTCTCCAGCTGATCCTTTCTCAGGCTGCCCCAGTCCCCTACCCACAGTGGCCACCATCTTGGTAGCTGGAGGCTCCGTGAGAACCTGCTCTTAGTCTTGGCCCACAGTCCTCTCTCTGTCCATCCATTCCAAGTCAAGCATCCTGGGCGACCTTTGCTTTTGAAGTTCTCCTGTGTTCACTCTGTGTTGTTCAGTCCCTCAGTGGTGTCTGACTCTTTTCTTACCCTGTGGACTACAGCACACCAGGCTTCCCTTTTCTTCACCATCTCCCAGAGTTTGCTCAAACTCATGTACACTGAGTCAATGATACCACACAACTATCTCATTCTCTGTCGTCCCTTCTCTTCCTGCCCTCAATCTTTCCCAGCATCAGAATCTTTTCCAAAGAGTCGGCTCTTCACATCAGGTGGCCAAAGTACTGGAGCTTCAGCTTCAGCATCAGTCCTTCCAATGAATATTCAGGGTTGATTTCCTTCAGGATCAACTGGTTTGACAGGGGTTATTTTCTTTGGAGTTTCTGTGGATGGCTCTGGACCCAGGGCTTGTTGCTAGACCCAGGGCTTGTTTCTCTGAAGAGCCTTCCCTCCCATCACCACCATATAAGGGTCATCATCACCAAGCAGAATTCCAGGAGACTGTTCAGAGGAGCAAGGTTTCTGTAAGTATTTTCCTCCAAACCTGTGAATGGTTGGCTCCATGCTTAATTTCACCCCACATGGAGGTCTTCAAAAGGCTCTCGGATTTAAAGGGAGAGGAATGGGGCCACTTGAATTAGCTAATATTGCCAGTATAGCAAATTAAGAAATCAATTATATTAGAAGTTTCAAACTGGTGAGTGGTGTGGGGTCATGATGTGGTGCCCATTTATTTGTTCATACTTTTATTTGGCAAATCTTTATTTTGTTGTACTGTATTAGGTGCATGTTTTTTACTATGCGTTTGGAATTCAACAGTTGGGACTTCAATAAGTCACAGTCCCTATAAGGAGTCACAGCCTGGTGGGAAAGGCAGGCAAGTCATCACTAATTTGTTCCAAAGACTCTGATCAGAGAATGAAGGCAACAAGGTGGTAGAGTGGGACCCCTGTCCTAGACCCTGGGGAAAGGCAAAGAGTGGGCTTTATAGAGGACAGGATGTCTTACTGAAGCTGGGACTCAGTAAGAAGTGACTTAGGTAAAAATGCAAAGACGAGGGAAATGTTCCACACAGAAAACCCAGAATGTGCAAATAACTTCTTTGTGTGTGTGTGTGTTTATTTTTTTTAATTTTTAATTTTTTTTAATGTGATAGTATTATAACACCAACATGCAGAATATGTGCAAATGACTTCTATATAAAGACCATTGAACTGAAGTCAAGTGTGACTTTTTAAATAATGTCTCCTCAACTCCGTGGTTGTGTATCTGCAAGCAAATTGCTCTCAATTTTTAACCTGGGCTGCCCATCTGTAAGAGAGCAGATAGCCACGTCTATCTTCAAGAACTGTTGAGTGTCAGAGTGATAGGTGCTCATTAAAGATCCCATTTCCTGTGGGTAATTCTCACTCTTGTTCCTCCCATGATTGTCCAGGTGTCAGGACAAGATATTTCAGCTTTGGAAACTTGTTCTCTTGCGTGGCCTGCTCACTGGGACTTCAGCATTTCTTCTTGACAACAATGTTGTAAGAGAACTGCAATGCTCTTAAAAAAGAACTTGAGACTGATGACAGTGCATTTGAATGTGAGTCAGCAAGCGGGATGATCAGTGGCACCTAGGAGCTTGCCTTCTAAAAACTATGCCTATATTACCAAGGGCTGCCACAGGGGGCTGCTCTTTATGGGAGTTATTTTGAGAGGTGGCTAATTGGTTCCTGGTTCATTTGTTTATTATTTTTCTAGAAACAAGCTGTGCTTAACTAAATATCACTTTACATCTTATATTAATATCATGGTAAACTTTTCTAATATATGCATAGGATAAAATCCTAAAATTGCCATTTCAAAAGTTGGAAAGGTATGCACATTTTAAATTATAGGGGATATTGTGCTGGTGGCTCAGCTGGTAAAGAATCCATTTGTCAATGCAGGAGACACAGAGATGTGGGTTCAGTCCCTGGGTTGGGAAGATCCCCTGGAAAAGGTAATGGCAACCTACTTCAGTATACTTACCTGGAAGATTCCATGGACAGAGGAGGCTGGCAGGCCACAGTCCATATTGCTGCAAAGAGTCAGACACAACTGAGTGTGCATGACACACATTGACAAATAATCCCCTATGTTAACATTTTCTCCAGTCATCTGTGAGAGTACTATTTCTTTTTCTCCCTTGACAGCACTGGTATGGACAATGGAAATATTTACAAGTCTCTCAGATGTAAGGATATATAATTCATCTCACAGTGTTTCTTTAATTTTGAAAGAATTCACTCTTTTTTCATTTTCATTTGTCATCTACATATCTTAAATCAAATATTTTATTTACATTTGTAGCATATTCTTCTGTTGGGTCATTCAGTTTTCTTAGTAATTTGTACTACCTAATTGGAGAGTAATCCCTACCAAATCTAGGTAGGCTTAAAACAACCTGCCTTTCTAGTTAGTCATATCTCTTCTTAATTCTGATTTCTTAAGACAACTTTGCTTTCTTCTCATTTCCTGGAAACATTACCAGAATACAAACATTCTTTATAGGAGAAACTAACTTCTGAAAATGACTGCCTTTAAACCTTACCAGGACTTAGACAACCTTCAAAGATACACTTTCCAATTACATTGCTGATAAAACTGAGCTCAGAAACAGAGTGTCTGCATCAAGATCATCTAGCAAGTTATAGGACCAGATGTAGCCTCCATCTCTGTTTGAATCAATATAATTGGGTGATACTGTCCGTTGCAGAGCCAAGCAGCACTACTATGATTACATATCTTTTCCTGTAGCCTTTTGCTTTTCCTTGAGCTAGTTGTTGCCTTGTTTCTCATTTGACTCACTTTCAAGACATATATTCTTAATTCTTTCTAAATGTGCCATTCTACACCTACCATCACTTTATCAGATCCCTTTTTCTCTGAAGGGCCCCCATTAGGGCACTCTGTCCTTCTTCTCCAGTATGACTCACTTCTTTATAGGCCTTCTGCAAGACTGTTCCTGGGAATCCTATTTGCCACTTTCATGAGTTGGAGCCATAATTTTTCCTTGATTCTAGATTTCCTATTTCTTAGTTTTTTCTAAGTCTATTTCATTTGTTTGAGTATCTTATTAGAGCTTCACTATTAGAAGCTCGTGTTCAATCAATATCTATTACTTACAAAGTGGATTGGTTGCTTTGTTGATGAATGTTGAGTATATATTAGTATGAAGGTAGCATAAAAGGAACAAGGTCTCCTAGCTGTGTGACTTTAGGCCCATTTCTTAATGTTTTGATCTTTTATTTCCTCATATGAAAGTACATTTAATAGTAATACCTACTTTATGGAGTTGTTGTAAAGACTGAATGAAATAACAGAGGAAAATAGTCTCATTCAGTGCCTGGTGCATAGGAGCTGCTTCATAAGTTGTGTATCACACTAAATGGAGATTGCTTTTGCAGCTCTCCTTGAGAAAGTGAAGGCTGATTTTGAGTCGCTCCAGGATTTCACATGTTTGGAGAAAGTAGTTACTGAGAAAATCCAGGAAGATGAGATCTTGCTGGACAAGAACATTGCTGAAAATCTTTAACTAGTTGTCAGGTGTTTACGGTGAGTTGATGTTGAGTTCATATTGGAGTTCTTTGTTCCAAAAGAGAATACATATCTTTGGGGAAGTAAATTTAAGAACAAAGACAGAAAAGTGAAAACAAGCCAGCAAACCATCCGTGTGCATCCCTGAGAGTGGAACTGGTGTGAGACCAGCTCTTCTAGAGTTTGGGAAAGTTAGAGGCAGGGATGCAGGACCTATCAAGGGTCTTAAAGGTCTAGGCTTTCTTATGTGGTTTCAGGTTCAGGATAAAGGTTCCCTTCATCCTCATCTCTAACTATTGCTGGTGTGTAAAGTCGTTTTTCCAAGGAATAAAACTTTTCTTTCCGAATATAGCTGAGTGTAAACATTTGAAGGACCTTAGGACAGAGAAAACTAGAATTCACACCACATAGGTGGCCCCATACATGAAGTCTGGGAGCCAAGCAGTTCTGGGTTCAAAATCTGGCTCTGCCAAAAATAATGAAATAATGCCATTTGCAGCAACAAATGGAAGGATGTAGAGATAATCATACCAACTGAAGCCAGAGAAAGACAAATGTCACATGATGTCACTTATATGTGAAATCTAAAATGTGATGCAATAAACTTATACAAAATAGACTGGTGGACATAAAAAAACAACTTATGGCTAACAAAAGGGAAAGCAGTGTGGGAGATAAATTAGGAGTTTTGCATTAACATATATACACTTCTGTATATGAAGTAGACAACTAACAAGGACCTACTAAATAACACAGGGAAGTATGCTCAATATTTTGTAACCGCCTATAAGTGGAAAAATGTGAAATGAAATGTATCTCTATCTCTACCTATGTATACCTGTATCTGTATCTATCTATTGGAAAATCCCATGGACCAAGGAGCCTGGTGGGTTACATTCCACGGGGTTGCAAATAGTCTAACACGACTGAAGTGACTAGCACCCACACATATCTATCTATCTACCTATATATATCTGAACCACTTTGCTGTACACCTGTATCTAACACAACATTGTAAAGCAACTATAGTTCAAGTTTTTAAGAAACCAAATTCTGACTCTGGCATATGTTCACCTTGGAGTCTTGAGGGAATTACAGCTGTCTCCTGCCATGCTATCCAGTGGCGAGAATCCAACCTCTGAACTGGGTTCTCATGAAAATCAAAGCAGGCAAAGTCAGTTCAGTTCAGTTCAGTTCAGTCGCTCAGTCGTGTCCGACTCTTTGCGACCCCATGAATCGCAGCACGCCAGGCCTCCCTGTCCATCACCAACTCCCGGAGTTCACTCAGACTCACATCCATTGAGTCCATGAGGCCATCCAGCCATCTCATCCTCGGTCGTCCCCTTCTCCTCCTGCCCCNAGCAGGCAAAGTCAGTTCAGTTCAGTTCAGTTCAGTCGCTCAGTCGTGTCCGACTCTTTGCGACCCCATGAATCGCAGCACGCCAGGCCTCCCTGTCCATCACCAACTCCCGGAGTTCACTCAGACTCACATCCATTGAGTCCATGAGGCCATCCAGCCATCTCATCCTCGGTCGTCCCCTTCTCCTCCTGCCCCCAATCCCTCCCAGCATCAGAGTCTTTTCCAGTGAGTCAGCTCTACTCATGAGGTGGCCAAAGGTCAGTCAGTCTCAGTGCTCAGCATGAGACTGGCATAGAGAAGAGCCCAGCAATGGCTGCTATGAGGAATGACAAGGGTGAATTGTGGTTTTCACACAGGTTGACAATCAGGAGCATCAACATCGGGAATATCACATTCCAAGGGACTCCTGAAGGCACAAGCATTAACCTGAGTATCCCCACCACTGCTAAGGTCACCCTGACCCTGTGAGTATTGGTTAGAATCTGAGGTTTGAGAGATGTAGTGTGGTATGCCAATAGATCTCCAATCTGGCATCAGGTACCATCCATGCTTCTGACTTGGTCTTCCAATCTGTAAAAGAAGGAGACCTTTCCAGGTCTAAGGGCTTCCTTGATGGCTCCATATGGTAAAGAATCTGCCTGCAACATGGAAGACCTGGGTTCAATCCCTGGGTTGGAAGGATCCCCTTGAGAAGGAAATGGCTACCCACTCCAGCATTCTTGGGCTTCCCTGGTGGCTCAGAGGGTGGATCCCCTGGAAAAGGGAGTGGCTACCAAGTCCAATATTCTTTCCTGGAGAATTCCATGGACAGAGGAGCCAGGTGGGTTATGGTCCATGGGCTCACAGAGAGTCAAACACACCTGAAATCTTACCATTTAAAATGTTCTACGAAACACCGGCCATAACCAATCTTTTTGTTAAAAAATCCTCCACGAAATATATGTCCGAAATCATCGTGCTTATCTAATTATAAAATTGAAAGCTGAGAAGATCGAACATTTATACCCTTTGATAAAGTGCCTGCAGCATCACTTTGTCCCTCAAGATTCTCTTTAAATGACAGTGACCAGTACGGGCAACATAGTATTGTCAGTATGTAATGAAGAGCATATGCAATTTTATGGAAACTGTAATTTTTAAGTGCTTTAATTATTTTAAAGACACAAAGAGATAAAATGAAGATATGTAGAAGAGTCTTCATCAGTTGAACGCACTATGATTTCATCATTTATTAGCCATGAGACCTTGGAGGATAGTTACTTAGCCTCTCTGTACCGAGAGTTTCCACATTCTGAAAATAGAGAGAGTAATTTTCTGTCATGGTAGTGCGATCATGATTAAATGAATTAATCCAGTTAAAATGTTTTTGTTTGAAATACCTAACACAGAATTGGTGCTAAAGAAATGTTGACTATTATGTTTATTTTAATCACCAGCGTCACATTGCTTAGAAATTTCACGACAGAAACCTTTGTGGCCAGGAGAAGAAAAACCTCATATAAGAATGTAGATTCTGTAAAGAATACAGACAATATTGACGTTGTCCATAGACACCCCATCTAACATCTACAGAGAAGGGGACTCAAGTGGGCAACAAGAAAGGGTTTCTCCACCTCTGTTAACTGTGAATTTTATTCCCTACAGGCCTCTGTTGGGTGCGGTTGTTGACCTGACCCTCAACTTTGTCCTACAGACAAGTATCAGCTTTAAAATTGGTGGAAATGGTACCTTAATGGTGGTCATAGGAGAATGCACCTACACACCAGCCACGATATCACTCCCCTTCGTGAACAGGTCAGGCCCAGATATCTCAGCAGAGCGGGACCCCCAGAGGAGTTGGAATCCCTAATTTCAGCCCTATTCCTATATCTGGGAGGGAGCAGAGTATGGTGAAAAAGAGGTGAAACTCTGGAGGCAAGCTAGCTTTGCCACTGACTTATGGTTTCATCATCATTTTAGCTCTAGGATCTCCAGTGTTCATTTTTAAAGTGAGGGTGGTAGTGATCCCTAATTCATAGGCTACTGTGTTGACCAAATGAGAAAATGCAAAGGTTTAGCATGCAACCTGGCACTATGCTCTCAGTAATAATAATATCCATGTTGACTTTCTGTCTCTCGGTTCTTACCCTAACTGAGACAGGAGTGTTGACCTCTCCAGCCATAACTGAATTTGCATATTTCACCTTTCAGCTTCATCTGTTTTTGCCTCATGCTTTTTGAAGCTCTTGTTAGATGCTTGCACATTTAAATTGCTATGTCTATTTGAAGAACTGACCTTCTCATATTATATAATGTCTCTCAATAATAATAATAATGATAATAATGCACTGGGTTTACCATCTTGCCTCTAGTTAGGAGGAGCAAGAGGAGTAGTAAATGCCTACCATGGGCTCTAATTTCAAACTGTCCCCAAATCATCCTCCACACACTGGGAAATTCCCAAAATAAGATCTTGAAAACCGAATACTCTCCTTAAATCACTGATTTCTGGTAACACCCCAAATCTGCATCTTATATTGTGTGCTTGAAAGAGCATGTTTAACTCAGGAAAGAAGGTGGAGGGAGAAAGGCTGACCCTGGTCATGGCTGGGAGAGGAGAAATAGTCTGGATGCCGACAGCTGGGGCAGGTTGGCCCTGGCAAGGAACCAGGCTGAGCCATGAGCAGCGGTCAGTCCATACTGCCTCAACAAGGGATCTGATCACACGTTGCCTAAAGACCCCCAGAACAGAAAATAGGCCCTGAAGCCTACCATCACCTGGAAAAACTGCGATGTAAGTCCAAATGCCTGAGCCCTGCTGGACAATGCCTAGCTTATAGCGCCAGAGAAATCATCCTCCTTCTGGGTCTCAGTGACCGTATCTGTAAAATGGCCTTCCACTCTGCTGCTCCAAACCCTCTGGCGGCTTTTCTCTCCACTTTGGGTAAAATCCCAGGCCCTCCTTAGAGCCATCTAGACTACCTGATCTGGACCCACCCTCATATCACTGTGCTCTCCCCCTTGCCACTCTGCCCTAGACACACTAGCTTTTGCTCTCAGCCTCAAACAAACTCCTTCCACCTCGAGACCTGTGCAGAGGCTGTTCTGGATGCCAAGTACACTTATCCCCCATCCCATTTCAATGTACATCTCATCACTCAGGGTCTAAAACAAGGTTCCTCCTCTTTGCTCTTGTAAGAATCTTCTCTTGCCCTTCTGAATACCTTCCGCAAGTTGTCATTAAATATTTAATTGTAGGTTTACTTCATTTATTCCCTCAGCCAAAAATGTGCTGAGCAAATCCTCCATGCCAGGCAGTCACCATTCTGAGCTCTGGAGCATGTGTCGGTGACTTCAGGCAAAGCAGTTGCTCTCCTGGAGCTTATTCTCTTGAGGGAATGACAGACAGACAAGCATTCAGTCCAACAATAGACAGCCCACGCGGTACACGTCAGACGGCAGCCATCCCTGGGCAGAGCAGCATGCTTGACAGGGTGCAACGATACACAGCCCTCCCTTAGGCAGCAGTCATGCAGGGCTGCCCTGAAGAGGTGGCAGTTATGCTGGGGGCTGAGGTGGGAAGGAGCCGGCCTTAGCCACAGGTGCCTTGTGTTTAGTCACCAGACTGGGAGCTGCTCGTGCCTTGTTTATCCCTGTGTCCCCAGTCCGGCTTGGTTCCTGGCATATACAGTTGCTGCTGTATAGATATGTGCTGAATGAATGAATGGAAGGATGGATGGATGGATGGGTGGATGAGGTCTCATGTTTGTGATGGGACTCTCATGAGCTGCTGGTCAGTCATGTGGTTCTAGGTGATGATCCCCCTGAGTAGAGGCTCAGGTCACCTGACTTCAAGGTGCTTCAACATGCCCCGCCCTCTTCCCATTGCTCCTCCTTGGCTGCTCTGCCAACTTCCTGGT
>SJYX01000132.1:13723-98768 GCA_006410675.1 Oreotragus oreotragus
TTCTTGCCACCTCTTCTTAATATCTTCTGCTTTTGTTAGGTCCATACCATTTCTGTCCTTTATCGAGCCCATCTTTGCATGAAGTGTTCCCTTGGTGTCTCTAATTTTCTTGAAGAGATCTCTAGTCTTTCCCATTCAGTTGTTTTCTTCAAATTGCTGGGAATATGGTGACTTGCAGGGACTTTGCACTTGCTGTTCGTTTTGCCTAGAGTATTTTTCCTTCAGATAGTTGCACTGCCAATTTCTTTTGTCACTACAAAGTCTCCTCATGAGCTAGTCATTCTATCACACTAAGATCACAACCCCCCCTTTTTTTTCTTATTTTCACCTCAGCATGATCACCATGTAGTAGAATACATTTTATTTATTTTTCTTTTTTATTGTCTCTCTTCCTGATGAGAGTAGGGATTCTTTGCCTATGTGTGTTAGTCGCTCAAGTCGCTCAGTTGTGTCCAGCGCTTTGTGACCCCATCGACTGTAGCCTGCCAGGCTCCTCTGTCCATGGAATTCTTCAGGCAAGAATACTGGAGTGGGTAGCCACTCCCTTCTCCAGGGGATCTTTCAGACCCAGGGATTGAATCCAGGCATTGCAGGCAGATTCTTTACCATCTGAGCCACCAGGGGAAGCCTCTAACTATATCTTTGCCTGTAGCTATAGACCAAGCACCTAAAACAGTCTGGAGCATAGTGGATGTTCAATAAACACTTTTTAGTTATTGAATAAATAGTGAGAGATCAGTGTCATGGGATGTAAAGATGTAAATATGTAAAGATGGAGACAGGCACTAAACAAAATGTCTTACTTGTTCATGGCAAAACAAAGTTTTACCATCTTCCTAATCTTGTATAGTTGAAGGAAATGGCAACCTGTTCCAGTACTCCTGCCTGGAAAATTCCATGGATGGAGGAGCCTGGTAGGCTACAGTCCATGGGGTCGCAAAGAGTCCGACATGACTGAGCAATTTCACTTTCTTTCTATAGTTCCTTTTGGAACAGGAAGCGGCAACCCACTCCAGTGTTCTTGCCTCGAGAATCCCATGGACAGAGGGACCTGGTGGGCTACAGTCTATGGGGTTGCCAAGAGTCAGACATGACCAAGCAACTAACACATGCACACAATCTTGTGTAAGTGGAAAATTCCTTGCCTTTTGTTAGTTGTTTACATCTCTTGTAAGATGGTTCCTATCTTAGGGAAAGAAAGCACTTTCCATTGTCAAAGGCTCAATTTGGTCACTACAGGTGGATCCCATCTTATTTCTCAAATGTTATCCTGATCATTTCGCACCTTTGCTAAGTTAAATAGAAGAAAGCAGGGTCTATTTTAAAAATCCCACTTCTTGACCTTTAGTGCTCAAAATTCTCAAAAAGAAATCTAAGATATGATTATTTAACTCTATGAAAGAAATTTTCACATACTGAGGTCTGAAGAAGTCACTCTGGATTGCACACAAGTTTTTACCTTCGCTAAAATGCCCTGTTTGTGGATTATCCAACACATATTGTACATCTGCTTTATTAACAGGCTCAGTAACTTAGAAGTAATCTGGTGACTGAAAAACTAACACTTAACAAGGCTGTCCATGATAAAGACAAAAAGTCAATGTTTCCCTTCCTGGGATGCCAATGCAATGCTTTTACTCCTTCAGTGATGACTCCCTTTCCACATACCAAGGCCATAACAACTTCCTGTGTTCCAAACTCTCTTTTTTTTTTTTTTTTAAACCTTGAAGGAATATATCCCTGACTTATTAAATGTTTTGTTCTGACAAAACTATGCTGAAAACCATGCTTCCCCTCAGGACATCCTCAGAGTTACCTGAGAAGCTGTGTTCTGGGCTTGTATTTCCCAGTTCGGCTCAAATAAAACTCTTTTGTATTCCCATGAGAGGTTATTTTTTTCCATTGACGACTCCATATTTCCAAGAGGAAATATATGGTGAATACTGATAGTGATAATTAAATAAATCACGCTAATATCAAATTTATCTTGCATCACAGATAACAGAAACAGCACTTTGGCTTCTTCCACCGTTTATTCCTTTATCAGAAAGACGCACACTCCCTGGCACTGACGGAGTGTTTTCAACAAAAAGATCCAGATTTCTTTGGGTGCAGCATTAGCCTAAGGGTGGCGTTCCTTCGACTCCACAGGCGTTCTGTGCTATTACGGGCTTGAATTTATCAGCCCCAGAACTCCAGGAGGGACGTACTCTTTCGTGGCCGAGGACGCGAAAGCATCTTGGGGGCGTTACCAGCTCCCTCAAGGTCCTGCAGCAGCAGCAGAGGAGGTTCTTCTGCAGGAGCGCGCCACGGCCTCCTGCGCTCAGTCTGGCACGTTTTGTCCAAAGTGCCCACCAGACCTGCTCCTCGTCGAGCGGGAGTGAAAGCTGCCGCTGCTCCTCCTGAAGACGCCGGGGCGACCCGTTAGCTGAGAGGGCGGCCCCGCGCCCTCTGGCCCGAGCCACGCCCAGGAGCGGGTGGGGGAGGGGCGGCGGCGCTCGCGCTGCGTCGAGTTTCCCAGAATTCCCAGCGGCCGCAGGGAAAGTTTACGGGACGTAGGCGGCGATAGCGGCGGCAGCAGTAGCGGTTACTAGGTGGTCAGCGGCGGATCATGGCCCTGGCCGGGCGTTCCTGGCTCTTCTCTCGGAGTCCTCGGGCAACGACGCGGAGCCGGCAGACTTCCGGGAAGGAACTGAGAAGCGATTGAGCGGTAACCGGCGCGCTTAGCGCCCCGAACATGCGGCAGTCCTTGTGGGCAACCCTGGGCTGCGGAGAGGCGGTGGCGGCGGCGGCGGCGGCGGCGGCGACGACTCGGGAGGGAAGGAGGCGGCGGCGCCGGCGGAGGTGGCGGCGGGGACGCCCGGCGCCCGGTGCGGAGCCTTAGGGCGGCTGCTTGGCGTGGCCTGGGGCCTCGTGGTCAAGGATGCTGTCCCGGAAGAAAACCAAAAACGAAGTGTCCAAGCCGGCCGAGGTGCAGGGGAAGTACGTGAAGAAGGAGACGTCGCCTCTGCTGCGGAGTGAGTGTCGGGCGGGGTGCGCCCACACCTGGCCTGGGCGGCCGCGGGCTGCGGGAGACCCGGGCTGGGTGTCCGGCGCCGCTCCCTGCGGTTTCTCTTTCCTTTTGGCCTCTGTGAATTTTTTTTTTTTTTTTTTAAATACCTGGAGTGATGTTCGTTGTTTGAAAGCTGGTAAAGAGTAAAAAACTTAAGTTAGTCCACCTCTGTTGCCACCCCCCCACCCCACCACGACCGTCCCGCCCCTCAAAACCCACAGACTTCCATTCTTGAAGCTATGTTGTTGGTTTTCATTACTGGAAGAAAGATATTCTTTAGGAAACAAATTGCTCATCCCCTGGATCTGTAGGAATTAAAGGGATTACACTGGGGCACATGTTTTCCTCTTGTTACGTCGAGATTTGCATTGTGTTTGCAAACACTGTGGGTGTCACTTGCCCTGCTCGTAGTTGTGCGAACGCTAGAGTAGAATTCTTGGTCCAGCTGTTGGATGATGACGTCCGGAGATGAAAGCTGACCGTCGCTATTGTAGCTGCTGCCCAAAAAGCCGCGTCAGTTGTAAATCTCACGTTTGAAGAGCCAAAAATTATATGTGTTTGGCTGTGTTTATGAGAATTTCTTCAAATAAAACCTCCTAGAAATCCGCCAAAGACTCAAAATAATTTCCATCATACTTTTGGGAAAATTACGAAAAAAGTTGTGTGTGTGTTTATAAACATTTTTTAATAGAGTGCATTTCGGTGGCACTTTATTTATCTTCAATTTAAGTATTTGACTCTAATTTTCCTCCTGAATCGTTTACATTTTTAATTCTTGCTTATGTGTTCAGAACATTTGTGAGGTAAGGAGCAAGTTTTTTCGTGTTCATACTGAATGCTAGGCCCTTTGTGTAAGTTTCCTTCTTGGAAGCTGGTGACTGTGACTTAAGCATTACCTCATATTGTAATTGGGAAAGCTTTTCATAGAGGTTCCTGGTAATATTTGCCCAAGATCACACAAAAAGGGGTGGAGAGCATGTTTTCCCATTATAACCACATCATCAGCCTTCCAGATTTATCCTTGTATTTGCAATGCTTTCTTACAGAACAGATCGGATGGGTACATCAGTAACCTGAAACTTGATTTTTAAAAACTTTTAAAAATAGTTTATTTTTCATTTACATATTCTCTTAGGATTTTGGCCAAGTTTAGGTTAGCTTGCAGTTAGCTTCAGATAACAATGTTATTCAACATTCCTTAAAATCATGAACTATGTTTGCCACACCTTTTAGCAAATAACTTTTGATATATAGTATTTTGTTTTAGTTTCATCAAATGTTGAACCTTGTTTATTCGGGTACTAATTTTTGTCTGTTTGGCTTCTGTTGCATATTAATATGCGTGCCCTCTGATACTGTCTACTTAGTGAACTAATAAAATGGTCTCCAGATCCAGTTTTCTTCTTGTTTTGAAGGTGTTTGCTTTCTAACCAGGAATGCTTAAGGTATTTATTTAAGTTTTATATTCAGAAGTACTGTATCCTTAAAGCTATTGCCCTGTTTTCTTCTGTTTTGAATTATAATTGTTCTTAAAGGAGCCATGGTTTTAGACTTGGCATTTTTTGTTTGTTTGTTTGTTTTTGAACTGATTCAACATTTGTGTGTCTCATTGAGATTTTTAAAAATTTTTTAATTTTTATAGCTTAATTTTTAGTTTTTCCATCTTTTGAGTATCGTACTATTGCTACATTATTCCAAGAGTAGGAATGCCAGGTTAATAATTTTTTAATTTTTTTTAAAGGAATTCACCTTTACATGTCTGAGAATAGCATTATGTTCTGTTTCATTTTTTAAATTGTGTTTTACTTAAAGAAGAGTTTGGGGAATTTTGGAAATGAAGTACAACCTGCAAAACAAACTAATGTTAAATTATGCTGGTAACTGTATTCATCTGTTAGATTGTTTTCTATTTTTATACATTTATTCATGAGTATTTCATTAATATGTATTTTGTAGTTAAACTTACTGATGTTTCATTATATTATGTTTGATAGTATGCAGAATATGTTTGATTCTGGTAGGTAACACATTCATACAAATTATAAATTCATTTGAGTGGGAATATGACAATCAGCCTCAATTTAAAATACCAAGATACTTTGCTAAAGTTTTAAATTGTATTTTCTTAAGTCCATTGAAAATTTTCATTTTGGGGTAAGATGTAAATAAACAACTTTGGAAAAGCATATTACTTACTAGTTATTCTTTTGTTTTATTATAGATCTTATGCCTTCTTTTATCCGGCACGGTCCAACAATTCCAAGACGAACTGATATCTGTCTTCCAGATTCAAGTGCTAATGCCTTTTCAGCTTCTGGAGATGGAATAGTTTCAAGAAACCATAGTTTCCTTAGAACTCCAATTCAAAGAACACCTCATGAAATGATGAGAAGAGAAAGCAACAGATTATCTGCACCTTCTTACCTTGCCAGGAGTCTAGCAGATGTCCCTAGGGAATATGGCTCTTCTCAATCATTTTTAACAGAAGTTAACTTTGCTCCCGAAAATGGAGACTCTGGTTCCCGATATTATTATTCAGATAATTATTTTGATGGTC
The DNA here is from genome assembly GCA_006410675.1 of Oreotragus oreotragus. Taxonomy (NCBI): domain Eukaryota; kingdom Metazoa; phylum Chordata; class Mammalia; order Artiodactyla; family Bovidae; genus Oreotragus; species Oreotragus oreotragus. The sequence continues at coordinate 19,333 of SJYX01000132.1, forward strand.
AGAGGAGGCGCCCACTTGGAGATCGTGCACATGAAGACTATAGGTATTATGAATACAACCATGATCTCTTCCAAAGAATGCCACAGAATCAGGGGAGGCATGCTTCAGGTAACTTAGAATATAAATATGACATTAGTTTGTATATTTAGATTTATTAACACTTCATTCAGATGATGTTGTTTTCTGGATTTTCTTGGGAAGCCAACAGATACTCATAGAGAACTACTACTCTGTTTTGCTAGTCTTGCTAAGCCAGCTTGCAAATAATTACTCACCTGCACTGAGGGAAAGAATTTTATGTCCATTAACTCATCTATTTGATTTACTTTATAAAAGCTTGGTACATATCTGAAGGCTATCTAGGCAGTATGAACTTTGCAGACTTAGAGATTTTAATGTCTGTAGTTCGATTGACTATAGGTTTAGATTTGGTAGAATGGGGTGGTTAGGATTTAAGAGAAACTGGACTTAAACCTGGGAAAGCAAAGGCAAATAGGAAGAATTGGGCATGGTAGGTGATACCATGGGCAACTGCATCATAGCTAGAACTTGCTCTGTTTTGTTTTTAACAGACCTGTTTTTGTAGTTAAATAATTATTTCCCGGGTTTAAAAAGGCTGATTGTCAAATGGTTGATTGTGTGTTGTGTCCTTTTGTTCTTTTTGCAATGGGGAAAAATATTTTCCATATAATTTTTTAAACTCTGCTTTCTGTATTTGCTGACTTTGGGACATAGTACAAGGAGCAGAAGAGAGAGGTAAAATGCACAGTTCAACTTTATTCCTAAAGTACTAGGTTACACTAGGTAAACTGAAGCAAGCTGAAAAATCAAACTTTTTCATCTGATTTTTTTTCCTAGTAAGTTGTAGGCTTTACAGTTTGACAGGATAAAAATAAAAAATATCTGATACATTTACACTTCATTCATTTGGTATTAATGTTTATATGTCTAGTATTTTCCCTTTTGATATCTGTGTTCTGATACCTTAATTGGGAGAACAAAACCTATATATGCCAAATGATCACAGACAAGTTAGTTGTTGCACTTTGTGCAAGGAGAGTCAGAAGAGATCAGCATAGGCTAGAATGCATAGAGAATCGTTTGTGGAAGAGGTGGGATCTGAACTCTTTTCTTTGAGCTTGGACTTCAGAATGACAGGAGACATAGAAAGGACATTGTAGGTGAAAAATAGTGAAAACAGCAGATACGTAAATCCAGAGAACTGTGTAGTTCTGTCTAATTTGAAGAAATAAGTTGGAATAAGTTTGAATATGGTGGAAAGAGATTAGTGATGCAACAGCAGGCTGTACAATTTAAACTCAGGTCAAGCAGAAGCCGTTGCAGATTTCAAAAGGACAAGATTTTAATTTTATGAAAGCAGTGTTTAAATATTAGTTTACCAGTTGTACTTGGAATAGATTGCTAGAGGAAAGAGGACCTCAGGTACCAGTGCTGTTAGAGACGAAGTACAAGCTTATGATGCATTTGAAGGAAAAATGATATTTAATTACAAGTTTAGGAGAAAATATATCATGTAAGTTTTGAAAATTGAAGAATAGTCTGGAAAAGGTGGCAAGAGCAGCTTATTTTGTGAAAGCTGACATTCAAGTCTCATCGGAATACTGAAGAGGAGAGGTTTTCTAGACATAGAAATACTGCAATGAAAATAGGCGAGTACCTTTCTTGTTTTTAAAGTGCTTCTAGGTTAAAGGATTGACAGTTGCATACTTTAGTGTTTATTTTGGCTATTTCTAATATCCACATTCAGAAAACTAAGTCATGGCATCCAGTCCCATCACTTCATGGCAAATAGATGGGGAAACAATGGAAACAGTGAGTGGAGTGACTTTATTTTTTTGGGCTCCAAAATCTGCAGATGGTGACTGTAGGAATGAAATTAAAAGACACTTGCTCCTTGGAAGGAAAACTATGACCAATCTAGACAGCATATTAAAAAGCAGAGACATTGCTTTACCAACAAAGGTCCGTCTAGACAAAGTTATGGTTTTTCCACTAGTCATGTTTGGATATGAGAGTTGGACTGTAAAGAAAGCTGAATGCTGAAGAATTGATGCTTTTGAACTGTGGTGTTGGAGAAGACTCTTGAGCGGCCCTTGGACTGCAAGGAGATCCAACCAGTCCATCCTAAAGCAAATCAGTCCTGGGTGTTCATTGGAAGGACTGATGTTGCAGCTTTAATACTTTGGCCACCTGATGCAAAGAACTGACTCATTTGAAAAAACCCTGATGTTGGGAAAGATTGAAGGCAGAAGGAGAAGGGGACGACAGAGGATGAGATGGTTGGCATGATGGACATGAGTTTGAGTAAGCTCCAGGAGTTGTTGATGCACAGGGAGGCCTGGCGTGCTGCAGTCCATGGGATTGCGAAGAGTTAGACACTACTGAGTGACTGAACTGAGCTGAATATCATGTAGTTTTTAACCTTAGAAATAAGTTTGTTATCCAGTAGGGAGTTTAAAAAATCAAGTTCATTTTTATAAAATTTTTTAAAGTAATACCTGCTTGTTATAGGAAATTTGCAAAATGCTTAAAAGTAAAGGTAAAGCACTCATGATACCAGAGGTTCTTTGTATTTAGTTATTTTGTTCATCCCTTTGCACAACATTCTTTTTGTTTTTTAAACAGTGACAGTTTCGTATACCTGCTTTTTTACTTGAATGAGTTTCTTAATGTTAAGCACTGTTTATGTGGTGTTTCAGTGCCCCATAATTTTCCATTTGGTGCATGTCTTATGGTTAATATTTTAATTATTTGTACTCTATGTCAGTTGCACCATGAGAACTCAAGTTGTGGCATGTGAGATCTAGGTCCCTGATCAAGGATTGAACCCTGGTCCTCTGCCCTGGGAGTCTTAGTCACTAGACCATCAAGGAAGTCCCAGTATTTTAAATGTTAGTGAGGACCTGACCTAGTCTGGGATCATTTGGAAAGGGGAGAAGTGGGACACATCTGTATTGAATGGCCTTGGCCACTGATGGTTATTGAGGGATGAAGGGAAAAAGAAAAGAGATAGGATTAGCAAAGCACCTGGCTGTATAGGAGGTGCTGTAAAAATAAATGGTAGAATAAGTGAACGAATCTACAAATTTCAAGTCTGTACTGAAACTAATAGTTTATAGCAATCAATTTATCATTAATAAAGATTGTTGTTCACATTTACCTTTCCCATATATATTTACCTTTCTCATATATATTTATGTTGCACACATCACTGATAGCTCATGACACTTTTATGACTAAAGTGTGAAGAAATTAATGATACCAAGTTAAAATCTGATACCAATTTAAAATATTTTAAAATTCTGACTTGAAAAGTATTGAGTAAATACTGTAAAAACTAAATTTCTACTGATCTCATCTTAGTATCCTACTTATGCAATCTGATAACGGTTTTTGTAATTTTAATGACAGACTTTAAAACAACTTTCCCCAATTATATTTTAGAAATAAATAAAAGTTAATTGGATATTTTTTCAAATTAAATAATGTTTTTAAAAAAAAGATTTGTATTAATTGCAGCAGTGGTACATGCTTAGGAAATTTCACTTAACATTAATTTATACCAGGGCAATAAGATTAATATTATACCTTTCAGAGATAAAAATGGCACTACTTTGCAGGAGTCTCTTAAGTGGCAGGGGAGGATTAATAACCAGTTATTAACCAAATAGAAAAGCCTAATAGCTGTCTTTTCCAGAGGGAAAAAGTCTGAATATGAGACACTAGCTGGAAATATCTTGAATTCATCTTGAAAAGACTTGAAACTTACTGTGTTTTCATATGCTGGAGAGAGTTCAAGAAATTTGAATGAATGGAAAGGAGAAAGTAAGTTTGTGGGAGAGTAAGGATGTGTTCTAGATAGATTTATTTTCACAGGTTTTAAATTTTGGTTGCTGTTACTAATGATAGGCTACAGTCCATGGGGTCACAAAGAGTCGGACACGACTGAGCGACCCAGTGTGTTACTAATGTAATAAGCATAAAAAAGGTATGGAAGAGAAGTTTGTGACGTGACCATCTGAGCCACCATGGAAGCCCTGAGAGTAGTAATTCCTGCTAATTAGTTATTAAACTTTTGGGAAACACCTTGTCTCGAGGGTTAATTTCATCTTATTGTAGTTAGCAGAAGTACAAAAAAACAAGTTGTATAATATCTTAAAGGGTTTTAGGGCCAGGATGTTCTACATTTAGCTGTGAAATTTGACCTTTAACATTTTGGCCTACATACCAGTCAGGCAGTTACTGTATGTGCCAAAGAAAGGAATTCTGCTGTTAACAGGAAGTCTTTAGTTGGAATACTAAAGGCAAATTGAATTCCTTTGTTTTGTGCCTAATTTAGTTCTATGCAGTTTTAAGTATCAAACTTTTAAAAATTATTTTTAAAGACAGCTAAAGAAATCAAGTTATAAACATCCAATTAAAAAGTTCCAGGCTTTACCAAACAAAATACTGGAGTTGTGTTTACTTCAGGGAATGCATAATTATTAGTTAACCCTAATCTTCTTTTGAGGATGTGGTAATAATCCTTAGGGGCACAGTTTTAGTTATTTGGAGAGGAGGAAAAAGGCATTTGGCTTTGTTTAATCTGTATTTCTTATCAACGTCTTGATTATAACATGGAATGTAGTGTTTAGTATTATCTTGGAGCTCGTAACCTTCATTAGGATTCCAGATTCCATTTTTTGTAACCACTTTAGCATTGCTGCTGCTGCTATAAGTTGCTTCAGTTGTGTCCGATTCTGTGTGACCCCATAGACGGCAGCCCGCCAGGCTCCCCCATCCCTGGGATTCTCCAGGCAAGAACACTGGAGTGGGCTGCCATTTCCTTCTCCAATGCATGAAAGTGAAAAGTGAAAGTGAAGTCGTGTCAGACTCTTCTGCAGCCTACTAGGCTCCTCCATCCATGGGATTTTCCAGGCAAGAGTACTGGAATGGGGTGCCATTGCCTTCTCCGACTTTAGCATTAAGAAGCTATAATTTTTGAGTTTGTCTGTAAGGGCAGATCTTTTAGATATCTGCCCAGTTGTGTGACGTTAAGTTCTTTGGAGGGACATCTAGTGAAAGCTTTGTGGAGAGACAAAGTAATAATTTATCTGTGTCTTTGGGAAATTATGTATTTAGCTTATTCATGTTTTAGTTTATTTTATATAAGTGGAAGGTGCTTGTGCAATTCCTATGAATGAAAATTATTTTAAAGATTATGAATTCACTTTTTTCTCAGACTAATTGAAATTATGGAGAACTATTTTTTTTTCTTATAGCTCAGAAACAAGTTCAGAATTACAGATTACATTTTCTTTTACTAGTGACAGTCATATTTTTCTTTGAAGAATTACGGTTGATCTTTTGTGGTATGGTTATGTGGTAGGTAATAGATTTGTCATTTGACCTAATACCATCTGTATGGCCTTTGGTAACGTAACTTACTTGAACCTTCGTTTCCTTATCTGTAAATTGATAATCATACCTCTGCCTCAGAGAGCTGATTGAGTTTGAAATAGTACATATGGAAAAGGGCAGGGACAGAGTAGTTCATGTTTTTGTTAAGAATGTTACGTGCTCTTCTATGCTTTTTCCAGATTTGGCATATTTGGTTATCGAAGTTTCAGCTTTCTTGCTGAACTTAAGAGTGGAGGTCTGGTGTGTTAGAGCTTGAGATAGCTTTTTTTTTTTTTTTAATGTCTGGTAGACTTATTACTAAGATCCAGGGGATCTTTGCGAAGATCCCCTGGAGAAGGAAATGGCAACCCACTCTAGTATTCTTGCCTGAAAAATCCCATGAACACAGGAGCCTGGTGGGCTACAATTCAAGGGTTACAAAGTCTGGACATGACTGAGCGACTAAGCAGACTTATTACGGATTTCTAGGTGGCTCAGTGGTTAAGAATCTGCCTGCCGGTGCATGACATGCAGGAGACATGGGTTCAATCCCTGGGTCAGATCCCCTGGAATAGAAAATGGCAACCCACTCGGGTATTCTTGCCTGAAAAACCCCATGGACAGAGGAGCCTGGCGGTCACAAAGACTTGGATGCAACTGAGCACAGGCACAGAGCTACAGATATTACTGATAATGTTTTATGTTGTAGATAGGTGATGTCCAGTCCTTTTGTACTGTACATTCATCTCCCAATAGGTTTTATAGAATTATGCAAATAATAGTTTGAAAAAATTTTAATGCATATGGCAGCTTCAGAAAGTAGTAGTGGGGGTTTGTCATGAAACTTAAACTGTTTATAGATAGCTCCTAAAAGGTTAGGAATGATGGTTTCACATGGTGTTGGTAAAGCTGATGAGCCTATTTGGGACTTTCTGGACTTCGTGGCTCCCTTATCAACCTGTCAAGGTTTAGTTCCTGGACACAAGAAGTTTTATAGGGAGGTCTTTGTGTTTCTTCTAAATATGAATTTCAAGTTTATCATAGTTTAAAATCTGGTTTTTGGTACCTACTGTTGTTTACATGTAACAGTGCATGTGTTTCTAGATTTAGGCAAGTTCAGTATATAGAAATTAGAATTGACTAAATGAATAAAACTGTCAGACTTTAATACTCTCTAAGCCTGTATGGTTTTTAATTACTATAATAGCTTTTTGTTTTTAATGCATCATTTAGAAATCTATTTATATAGTTCTCTCTCTCTCTATATATATAATATGTTATATATACATATTATATATTTCCAGGGGGACCTCTTTTGGGTCATAATGTTATAATTCTTATCAATAACTCAATTTGAATACATTGAATTAACTTTGTTGTTGTTATTAAGTCGCTAAGTTGTGTCCCACTCTTTATGACCCCATGAACTGCAGCATACCAGGCTTCCCTGTCCTTCATTATCTCTTGGAGTTTGCTCAAACTCATGTTTATTATGTTGATGATGCCATCCAACCATCTCATCCTCTATCACCCCTTTTTCCTCCTGCCCTCAGTCTTTCCCAGCATCAGAGTCTTTTCCAACGAGTCTATAATTCTTTCTAAAAATTGTCATCCTTGGTTGTGACTAGTACTACAACATCTTTAGTGATGGGAATTTGCGAAAGTGTAAAGCTATTGTGTGCTTAAACAGCATGATTGTAGATATTTCCTATGTGCATGTCTTTAATACGTTGGCTTATTTGTTTTCTGTTTAAATATTTTCTCTTTAAGTACTGAACTTGCTTAAGCTAAACTTACTAAATGTCCAGTTGGAAATGGAAGAAGTGAAAGTCAGCTTCACCAGAAGGCTTGTTAGCTTTGTTTCGTCTTATAGTCACCATATGTTTTAGAAATATATGTCTTTCTTCCCAAAGGGTCCTCAACAAGAGTGGTTTTGTTTTCTTTCTTGCATTTTCCTTTCTGCCAGAGTACTTCATAGGCGATGTTATGTATTCTGTTGCATCAGATCCAGAGACACATAATGACTGATTTCTCTTTTTGTGATGTTAGAATTGATCATGGGATCAGATGCCATCCCAATTCATCCATCATGATATTCTCTGTCAGCTTTTCATCTAGTGATTTGGAAGTCAGTATCGATTATTGGCTAGATCCATATTTCATTAGCTGTTGCAAGTAGTGATATTCTAATGTTGTCATTTCTTTATTAGTTGGAATTCTGTAAAGAAGAGTTTTATAGTGAAGAACTTTTCTTAATTATTTGGTTTCCTTTGTTAGTATTTTGGGTATTTATATAAGACAGGATATATGCTGGACCTTTCCGTTTACTTACTGTTTTTCAGAATAGTTGCCTCACTGCCTCCGGAGGTAACCAATAAATTTTTCCTTTTAGTATCTTCATGAACTCAAGAATTTTTAAGAAATAAAACAACACATTTTATTTGAGTTTCACCAGTCGTTTCATTAATGTTCATTTTCTGTTACAGAATCCAATGCAGAGCACCCATCACATTTAGTTGTCATATCTCCTTAGTGTTCTTTGGTCTAGAACAACTTCTTAGTCTTTTCCTATTCTTAATGACCTTGACAAGTTTTGAGAAATACTTGTCAGGTGTTTTTGTAGGCTGTCTCGATTTGCATTTTGTCTGATGTTTTTCTCATGGTTAGACTGGGTGTATTGGTTTATGAAAAGAATACCAGAGGTAAAGTGTCTTCATCATATCATATAAAGGAGATACGTGATCTCTTTATGACATTATTGGTGATGTTAACCTTAGCACTTGGCTAAGAGTTGCCAGGTTTCTTACTGTAACGAGCTCTACATGTTTTTTCTTCCAGTTTTTGTCTTCATCATTCTTTCCCTAAGCACACCTATTATCTCTGTTTTTTTTAACATCTGTTTTTTGGGGGGCTCTTGTTTTTCTTCTTTTTGCTCTTCCTTCAGGGAGGTGATTGCTTCATTCATTTTTCAATTTTTGGCAGTGGCAGAATATTTAATTTCATTTTTTTCTCTGCTTTAGCTCAACATTTTTTTGAATGTTCTTTTTAATCAGTTTTGCGCCTCTTTGCCTCTTCAGTTTTTCTTACAGAAATTGAGGTTATGCTGTCCTTATTATATGTTATTGAACAATTTGGGTTTTTCTCTGCCAGTTATTCGAAAGTGGTTGCTGTAGTTGCTGCTGCTAAGCTGCTGCTAAGTCACTTCAGTTGTGTCCGACTCTGTGTGACCCCATAGACGGCAGCCCACCAGGCTCCCCCATCCCTGGGATTCTCCAGGCAAGAACACTGGAGTGGGTTGCCATTTCCTTCTCCAACGCATGGAAGAGAAAAGTGAAAGTGAAGTCGCTCAGTCTGTCCAACTGTTAGCGACCCCATGGACTGCAGCCCACCAGGCTCCTCCGTCCATTGGATTTTCCAGGCAAGAGTACTGGGGTGGGGTGCCGTTGCCTTCCCCAGCTGTAGTTGCTAGAGAGGTAAAAAAGGGATTGAGTAGGGCAAAGGAAAAGTTACCAGGCTAGTGTGTTGGGCTAAGTAGTTTTTCACAGTACTCTGTTCTTATTTCCACTTCTTTCTTTACTGTTCTTCTACCCCATCTGCTTTTGGCAGTCTTGGTATATATATATTAGATCTAGGGATTTTACCTCTCTCTCTCTCTTTTTTTTTTTGAAATACAGTTGATGTACAATATTGTGCTGATTTTAGGGGTATAGCGTAGTAATTTGTGTTTTGCAGCTGTGCTCCATTGTAGGTTATTCCCAGACCCTGGGTGCGACTCCCTGTTGTTGTTGTTGTTGCTGAGCCACTAAGTCGTGTCTGACCCTTTTGCGACCCTTAGACTGTAGCCCTTCAGGCTTCTCTGTCCGCGGGATTTCCCAGGCAAGAATTCCGGAGTGAACTGCCATTTCCTTCTCTAGGGGATCTTCCCAGTCCAGGAACTGAACCCATGTCTCCTGCGTTGGCAGGCGGATTCTTTACCACTGAGCCATAATTTGCTGTGCTGTAGTAAATCCTTCTTGCTCATCTATTTTATGTATAATAATTTGTGTCTGTTAATCCCATACTCCTAATTTTTCCCTCCTCTCCCTTTTTGGTAAACGTTAAGTCTGTTTTCTATGTTTGTGGGCCTGTTTCGGTTTTTGTGTGTAGATTCACTTGTATTATTTTTTAGATTCCACGAATAAATGACATCATACAGTATTTGTCTTTCTCTTTCTGACTGACTTCGCTAAGCATACTGTTCTCTAGGTCCATCCATGTGTTGCTGTAAATGGAAATACTTCATTCTTTTTTGGGTTAAATAACATTCCATTGTGTGTATTTTATACATGTATACACGCCTTATGCATGTATACATATATATGTATACACACACACCCCATATCTTTTTAAGCCAGTTGTCTTTTGATGGACACTTGGGTTGCTTCCATGTTGAGTATTATAAATAGTGCTGCTATGAACATTGTGGTGCTTGTATCTTTTCCAGTTAGTTTTCCTCTTTTCCAGGTATGTGCCCAGGAATGGGATTACTGGATCATATGGCAGCTATATTTTTATTTTTTTAAGGAACTTCCATACTGTTTTCCTTAGTGGCTGCCTCAGTTTACAGTCCCAGCAGTGTAAGAGAGTTCCCTTTTCTCCACATACTTTCCAGCACTTACTGTTTATGGACTTCGAAATGATGATTCTGGCCAGTGTGAATTGATACCTCATTGTACTTTTGATTTGCATTTCTCTAACAATGCCGAAGAATTGATGCTTTTGAACTGTGGTGTTGAAGAAGACTCTTGAGAGTCCCTTGGACTGCAAGGAGATCCAACCATTCCATTCAGAAGATCAGCCCTGGGATTTCTTTGGAAGGAATGATGCTAAAGCTGAAATTCCAGTACTTTGGCCACCTCATGTGAAGAGTTGACTCACACATGAAAAAGACTTTGATGCTGGGAGGGATTGGGGGCAGGAGGAGAAGGGGACGACAGAGGATGAGATGGCTGGATGGCATCACGGACTCGATGGATGTGGGTCTGAGTGAACTCCTGGAGTTGGTGATGGACAGGCCTGGCGTGCTGCGATTCATGAGGTTGCAAAGGGTCGGACACGACTGAGCGACTGAACTGAACTGAACAATTAGCGATATTGAGCATCTTTTCATGTGCCTGTTGGCCATCTGAATGTCTTTTTGGAGAAATGTCTATTTAGGTCTTCTGTCCATTTTTCGGTTGGGTGGGTTGTTTTAATACTGAGTTGTATCCATTGTTCACATGTTTTGGATATTAACCCCTTGTTGATTGCAGCATTTGCAAATATTTTCTGTTCTGTGGGGTTATTTTCATTGTGTTCATGATTTCCTTTGCTGTGCAAAAAGCTTTCAAGTTTGATCAGGTCCCATTTATTTTTGCTTTTATTTTTTTTCTTGGCTTTAGGAGACTGAGCTAAGAAAATACTGCTACAACTTGTGTTGAAGAATGTATTGCCTATTTTATCTCCTGGGAATTTTATAGTGTTACATCTGAAACTGATAGTGGGTGAGGCTGGTCCTGAGGCTAGTGCCAGCCCACTGGTGGCTGGAGCCAGGTTCTGATGCCGCTGCTGGGGATTCCAGGACTAGTGCTTGTATACTGGTGTGTGGGCCTGGGTCCTCGGCCCTTTGGCAGACAGAGATGTGTCATGGCGAGATTCAGGGCACAAGAGGCCTTCTGGTACTAGAGGCCCAGCTGGGCTACTTGCTTGACTTGGCCTGAGGTGTCCCAGTACTGGTGCCCATAGACTGGTGGGCATGGCCAGGTCCTTTTGCTAATAAGTTAAAAGGAAGATTCCAAAATGACACTTGCCAGCACCAGTGGTCTTGAAATATAACAAACTCCTGAAACATCTGCCACAAGTGTCTGTGTCCCCAGTTTCCTCCTGCCTTTCTGGGAGGCTCTCCAAAATTAGCTGGTGGGTCTGACCCATGCTCCTTTCAAATTATTGCTTCTGTCCTGGGTCCCAGAGTGTGTGAGATTTTGTATGCACCATTTAAGAGTAGAGTCTTTATTTCTTACAGCCCACTGGTTCATCTGAAAGAGCACTGCTGGCCTACAAAGCCAGAAGTTCTGGGGACTTGTCTTTCTGGTGAGGAAGCCCAATGTGGAATTCAGATCCCTTGTCCCTTGGGGAGAATCTTTACAGTTACAGTTATTCTCCTGTTTGTGGGTTGCTCACCTGGGGGTAAGGATTTGACTATTTTGCATTTCCATCTTTCCTTCCCATCTTGTTGTGGTTCCTTCTTTATAGTTTTAGTTGTAGAAGATCTTTTCTGCTGGATTCTGGTTGTTCTCATCAGTAGTTGCTCTGTAAATACTAGTTGTATTTTTGGTGTGCTCATGGGAGATGAGTTCAGCGTCTCCCTACTCCACCATCTTGACCACATCCATTTCATTTCTTTCATCAGTGTTTTGTAGTTGTCAGCATACAGAGCAATTTTTTGTTAGATTGATATGTAAATATTTAAAGTTTTGGAGCTATTATAAGTGGTATAATTTGTTTTCTGTTATTAATATAAAAATATTTAATTGATTTTGTATGTTTACCTTATACTTGGTAAAATTCCTTAATAGTTTCATGGTACATCCAGATTATTATTTTTTTTAGCCATACTGTTTTTAAGAAATTACAAACTGGTAATAGTTTTACAAGTTCATTTTTGCTGTTTTAGATGAAATGTCAAATCTTAACTCTTGAATGAGATGAATTTTTCTTTTCCTCACTTTCCTTTAGCAGTATACATGCTTCATTAGCTTTATTAGTAATTAAATATTTGTATGGTCTGGTGATGGAAGCATCAACCAAAAGAGCCTAATTTCATAGATTCTAGTTTTTTTTCTCCTTTTGTAATTAAATAACAGTAACGTTGACTAGTTTTAAGAAAAATTTTATTTGTAACAGTAAAAATCATGACTTTTAATGGGAGAGTATCATTTGGATAGTTTTGAGTTTTTCATATGGTATATCTTTTAGCTATAATAATTGTTCTGTTTCTTCTCTTTTTCCTCTCAGGTATTGGGAGAGTTGCTGCTACATCATTAGGAAATTTAGCTAACCATGGTTCTGAAGATTTACCCCTTCCTCCTGGCTGGTCTGTGGACTGGACAATGAGAGGGAGGAAATATTACATAGATCACAACACAAATACAACTCACTGGAGCCATCCTCTTGAGCGAGAAGGACTTCCTCCAGGATGGGAACGAGTTGAGTCATCAGAATTTGGAACCTATTATGTAGATCACACAAATAAAAAGGCTCAGTATAGGCATCCTTGTGCTCCAAGGTAGAGTATTGACTATTTTACCCCTTTTGTTTGGAGATTGTCTAATGTTAGATTTTGAACTTACATTTTCATCAAAGAGAAAGGTGTCCTGATGTTTGATTTGAAAACTTTTATCTTTCACAGCTTCTGGATTTATGTTTAGTAATGAATGACTTTAATAATTAAAAAACTTTTTAAATAAACCTCAAAAGCAGGATCAATATTCTTATGATCAGGTTCTGTTTTAATATGCCAGAATGTTTTTATTAAAGATACTCAGAGACTNGGATATATGCTGGACCTTTCCGTTTACTTACTGTTTTTCAGAATAGTTGCCTAACTGCCTCCGGAGGTAACCAATAAATTTTTCCTTTTAGTATCTTCATGAACTCAAGAATTTTTAAGAAATAAAACAACACATTTTATTTGAGTTTCACCAGTCGTTTCATTAATGTTCATTTTCTGTTACAGAATCCAATGCAGAGGACCCATCACATTTAGTTGTCATATCTCCTTAGTGTTCTTTGGTCTAGAACAACTTCTTAGTCTTTTCCTATTCTTAATGACCTTGACAAGTTTTGAGAAATACTTGTCAGGTGTTTTTGTAGGCTGTCTCGATTTGCATTTTGTCTGATGTTTTTCTCATGGTTAGACTGGGTGTATTGGTTTATGAAAAGAATACCAGAGGTAAAGTGTCTTCATCATATCATATAAAGGAGATACGTGATCTCTTTATGACATTATTGGTGATGTTAACCTTAGCACTTGGCTAAGAGTTGCCAGGTTTCTTACTGTAACGAGCTCTACATGTTTTTTCTTCCAGTTTTTGTCTTCATCATTCTTTCCCTAAGCACACCTATTATCTCTGTTTTTTTTAACATCTGTTTTTTGGGGGGCTCTTGTTTTTCTTCTTTTTGCTCTTCCTTCAGGGAGGTGATTGCTTCATTCATTTTTCAATTTTTGGCAGTGGCAGAATATTTAATTTCATTTTTTTCTCTGCTTTAGCTCAACATTTTTTTGAATGTTCTTTTTAATCAGTTTTGCGCCTCTTTGCCTCTTCAGTTTTTCTTACAGAAATTGAGGTTATGCTGTCCTTATTATATGTTATTGAACAATTTGGGTTTTTCTCTGCCAGTTATTCGAAAGTGGTTGCTGTAGTTGCTGCTGCTAAGCTGCTGCTAAGTCACTTCAGTTGTGTCCGACTCTGTGTGACCCCATAGACGGCAGCCCACCAGGCTCCCCCATCCCTGGGATTCTCCAGGCAAGAACACTGGAGTGGGTTGCCATTTCCTTCTCCAACGCATGGAAGAGAAAAGTGAAAGTGAAGTCGCTCAGTCTGTCCAACTGTTAGCGACCCCATGGACTGCAGCCCACCAGGCTCCTCCGTCCATTGGATTTTCCAGGCAAGAGTACTGGGGTGGGGTGCCGTTGCCTTCCCCAGCTGTAGTTGCTAGAGAGGTAAAAAAGGGATTGAGTAGGGCAAAGGAAAAGTTACCAGGCTAGTGTGTTGGGCTAAGTAGTTTTTCACAGTACTCTGTTCTTATTTCCACTTCTTTCTTTACTGTTCTTCTACCCCATCTGCTTTTGGCAGTCTTGGTATATATATATTAGATCTAGGGATTTTACCTCTCTCTCTCTCTTTTTTTTTTTGAAATACAGTTGATGTACAATATTGTGCTGATTTTAGGGGTATAGCGTAGTAATTTGTGTTTTGCAGCTGTGCTCCATTGTAGGTTATTCCCAGACCCTGGGTGCGACTCCCTGTTGTTGTTGTTGTTGCTGAGCCACTAAGTCGTGTCTGACCCTTTTGCGACCCTTAGACTGTAGCCCTTCAGGCTTCTCTGTCCGCGGGATTTCCCAGGCAAGAATTCCGGAGTGAACTGCCATTTCCTTCTCTAGGGGATCTTCCCAGTCCAGGAACTGAACCCATGTCTCCTGCGTTGGCAGGCGGATTCTTTACCACTGAGCCATAATTTGCTGTGCTGTAGTAAATCCTTCTTGCTCATCTATTTTATGTATAATAATTTGTGTCTGTTAATCCCATACTCCTAATTTTTCCCTCCTCTCCCTTTTTGGTAAACGTTAAGTCTGTTTTCTATGTTTGTGGGCCTGTTTCGGTTTTTGTGTGTAGATTCACTTGTATTATTTTTTAGATTCCACGAATAAATGACATCATACAGTATTTGTCTTTCTCTTTCTGACTGACTTCGCTAAGCATACTGTTCTCTAGGTCCATCCATGTGTTGCTGTAAATGGAAATACTTCATTCTTTTTTGGGTTAAATAACATTCCATTGTGTGTATTTTATACATGTATACACGCCTTATGCATGTATACATATATATGTATACACACACACCCCATATCTTTTTAAGCCAGTTGTCTTTTGATGGACACTTGGGTTGCTTCCATGTTGAGTATTATAAATAGTGCTGCTATGAACATTGTGGTGCTTGTATCTTTTCCAGTTAGTTTTCCTCTTTTCCAGGTATATGCCCAGGAATGGGATTACTGGATCATATGGCAGCTATATTTTTATTTTTTTAAGGAACTTCCATACTGTTTTCCTTAGTGGCTGCCTCAGTTTACAGTCCCAGCAGTGTAAGAGAGTTCCCTTTTCTCCACATACTTTCCAGCACTTACTGTTTATGGACTTCGAAATGATGATTCTGGCCAGTGTGAATTGATACCTCATTGTACTTTTGATTTGCATTTCTCTAACAATGCGGAAGAATTGATGCTTTTGAACTGTGGTGTTGAAGAAGACTCTTGAGAGTCCCTTGGACTGCAAGGAGATCCAACCATTCCATTCAGAAGATCAGCCCTGGGATTTCTTTGGAAGGAATGATGCTAAAGCTGAAATTCCAGTACTTTGGCCACCTCATGTGAAGAGTTGACTCACACATGAAAAAGA
This sequence comes from Oreotragus oreotragus, assembly GCA_006410675.1. Lineage (NCBI taxonomy): Eukaryota > Metazoa > Chordata > Mammalia > Artiodactyla > Bovidae > Oreotragus > Oreotragus oreotragus. The sequence continues at coordinate 34,929 of SJYX01000132.1, forward strand.
CTTTGATGCTGGGAGGGATTGGGGGCAGGAGGAGAAGGGGACGACAGAGGATGAGATGGCTGGATGGCATCACGGACTCGATGGATGTGGGTCTGAGTGAACTCCTGGAGTTGGTGATGGACAGGCCTGGCGTGCTGCGATTCATGAGGTTGCAAAGGGTCGGACACGACTGAGCGACTGAACTGAACTGAACAATTAGCGATATTGAGCATCTTTTCATGTGCCTGTTGGCCATCTGAATGTCTTTTTGGAGAAATGTCTATTTAGGTCTTCTGTCCATTTTTCGGTTGGGTGGGTTGTTTTAATACTGAGTTGTATCCATTGTTCACATGTTTTGGATATTAACCCCTTGTTGATTGCAGCATTTGCAAATATTTTCTGTTCTGTGGGGTTATTTTCATTGTGTTCATGATTTCCTTTGCTGTGCAAAAAGCTTTCAAGTTTGATCAGGTCCCATTTATTTTTGCTTTTATTTTTTTTCTTGGCTTTAGGAGACTGAGCTAAGAAAATACTGCTACAACTTGTGTTGAAGAATGTATTGCCTATTTTATCTCCTGGGAATTTTATAGTGTTACATCTGAAACTGATAGTGGGTGAGGCTGGTCCTGAGGCTAGTGCCAGCCCACTGGTGGCTGGAGCCAGGTTCTGATGCCGCTGCTGGGGATTCCAGGACTAGTGCTTGTATACTGGTGTGTGGGCCTGGGTCCTCGGCCCTTTGGCAGACAGAGATGTGTCATGGCGAGATTCAGGGCACAAGAGGCCTTCTGGTACTAGAGGCCCAGCTGGGCTACTTGCTTGACTTGGCCTGAGGTGTCCCAGTACTGGTGCCCATAGACTGGTGGGCATGGCCAGGTCCTTTTGCTAATAAGTTAAAAGGAAGATTCCAAAATGACACTTGCCAGCACCAGTGGTCTTGAAATATAACAAACTCCTGAAACATCTGCCACAAGTGTCTGTGTCCCCAGTTTCCTCCTGCCTTTCTGGGAGGCTCTCCAAAATTAGCTGGTGGGTCTGACCCATGCTCCTTTCAAATTATTGCTTCTGTCCTGGGTCCCAGAGTGTGTGAGATTTTGTATGCACCATTTAAGAGTAGAGTCTTTATTTCTTACAGCCCACTGGTTCATCTGAAAGAGCACTGCTGGCCTACAAAGCCAGAAGTTCTGGGGACTTGTCTTTCTGGTGAGGAAGCCCAATGTGGAATTCAGATCCCTTGTCCCTTGGGGAGAATCTTTACAGTTACAGTTATTCTCCTGTTTGTGGGTTGCTCACCTGGGGGTAAGGATTTGACTATTTTGCATTTCCATCTTTCCTTCCCATCTTGTTGTGGTTCCTTCTTTATAGTTTTAGTTGTAGAAGATCTTTTCTGCTGGATTCTGGTTGTTCTCATCAGTAGTTGCTCTGTAAATACTAGTTGTATTTTTGGTGTGCTCATGGGAGATGAGTTCAGCGTCTCCCTACTCCACCATCTTGACCACATCCATTTCATTTCTTTCATCAGTGTTTTGTAGTTGTCAGCATACAGAGCAATTTTTTGTTAGATTGATATGTAAATATTTAAAGTTTTGGAGCTATTATAAGTGGTATAATTTGTTTTCTGTTATTAATATAAAAATATTTAATTGATTTTGTATGTTTACCTTATACTTGGTAAAATTCCTTAATAGTTTCATGGTACATCCAGATTATTATTTTTTTTAGCCATACTGTTTTTAAGAAATTACAAACTGGTAATAGTTTTACAAGTTCATTTTTGCTGTTTTAGATGAAATGTCAAATCTTAACTCTTGAATGAGATGAATTTTTCTTTTCCTCACTTTCCTTTAGCAGTATACATGCTTCATTAGCTTTATTAGTAATTAAATATTTGTATGGTCTGGTGATGGAAGCATCAACCAAAAGAGCCTAATTTCATAGATTCTAGTTTTTTTTCTCCTTTTGTAATTAAATAACAGTAACGTTGACTAGTTTTAAGAAAAATTTTATTTGTAACAGTAAAAATCATGACTTTTAATGGGAGAGTATCATTTGGATAGTTTTGAGTTTTTCATATGGTATATCTTTTAGCTATAATAATTGTTCTGTTTCTTCTCTTTTTCCTCTCAGGTATTGGGAGAGTTGCTGCTACATCATTAGGAAATTTAGCTAACCATGGTTCTGAAGATTTACCCCTTCCTCCTGGCTGGTCTGTGGACTGGACAATGAGAGGGAGGAAATATTACATAGATCACAACACAAATACAACTCACTGGAGCCATCCTCTTGAGCGAGAAGGACTTCCTCCAGGATGGGAACGAGTTGAGTCATCAGAATTTGGAACCTATTATGTAGATCACACAAATAAAAAGGCTCAGTATAGGCATCCTTGTGCTCCAAGGTAGAGTATTGACTATTTTACCCCTTTTGTTTGGAGATTGTCTAATGTTAGATTTTGAACTTACATTTTCATCAAAGAGAAAGGTGTCCTGATGTTTGATTTGAAAACTTTTATCTTTCACAGCTTCTGGATTTATGTTTAGTAATGAATGACTTTAATAATTAAAAAACTTTTTAAATAAACCTCAAAAGCAGGATCAATATTCTTATGATCAGGTTCTGTTTTAATATGCCAGAATGTTTTTATTAAAGATACTCAGAGACTGAAATAAATAAAATACTCATCTTTTTACATTTAAATTTCTTTAAAAGTACAGACCTACCTTTGAATGTGTAGAATATACTTTTGAATTTTAATGATGTTTTGTTGTTTATTCAGTTTACAGATATTTTATGTTCTGTTTCTTAACTGTTGCCAGGTAAGAAAGCAAAAATTGAAACTGTATAGAACATCTCAGATCTGTTTGATAAATATAGCCAGTGATCTTTTGGGTTATTCTGACTGATGATGGCCTATCAGTAGATATCATTGATAGCCAGACTTCTAGCCTTGGAATTCTGTAGCCAGTTGTCAGATATGGCTGTTGAGCACTTAAAATATGATTAATGCAAGTTGAGATGCGTTATACATGTAAAATACAGACTGGACTTCAAAGTACATAAAATGTTTAGTAATGACATTGTAAATGTTTGCAGTTAACGACATTGACTCTTAAGAACTGAGCCGTAAAATTAAAAATGGGTAGAATATCATCAGCATGTTGATATCTGTTGCTTAGTATCATTTTAGCATAGCACAGATGTTTGGTTAGAGCATACTTTTGCATTTTTTAGAACCATTATAATTATTTTGAAAATAACATTTTAATATTATCACCCAGAAAACTAAGCTTTATCATTATTGTGTTGTTTTAATCATTTTACATGTTTGGATTTATTAATTCAACTTTGAAAAGCAGGTTTTTTCCAGTGATTCCATTTAGTGGCACTCACTCAGTGTTTATTGAACAACTGAAGTTGTTGTCCCTTGAGAAGAGCCAGATTCACCACTCTGCATTCGCCGGGCTCTGGCCCCTCTGCCTGCTCTCCCCACCGTCTCAGGCAGGCTGCTGTTACTCCCCTTGGCTTCCATTTTCAGGCCTGTGACATGGGGATGATTTGTCAGTTGTCTCTCCCACCTGATCACAATTCTTATCCAAGGGCAGGGATGAGTCCCACTTATTTACTGCTGTGTCTCCAGTACCAAACACAGAAATTCACACAGGTAGATGTTTGTTGAATGAATAAATGATAGAAAATGATAGAAATGCCCCCCCTTCCCTGCCTAAAAAAAAGACAGCAAAATGTGGTGACAGTTTGATGTCACCGAATGGCAGACTTTCTGGTCCATAGAAAAGTTTGAGTGTATAGTGAGCTTAGTTTTCTGTTTGTCATCATTAATCTTATATTGTAGAATTTAATAGTTTACAAAGCAGTTTTACAGTTTGCCTTTCTCAGCAGCTCTCGAGACTTTAAAAAAGAGAGAGTAAACATCTTTAATCTCAGATAGGTAGTATTAGTAGCTATTTGATTGTCTGTATTATGCTAATCCTTATACATAACTCTTTATTATACTAGGCCATTGAATCCTTAGAACAGTCATCTCTGGTATGAATTTATTCCAGTTTTACAAATCAGGAGGCTAAAGTTTAGAGAAGAGAAGCAGTATTTGTCTACATTCATACAACTTGTAACTTCAAAGCCTCAGTTCTTTCCCACTTATGTTCTTTCCTCTCCAACTGTGCTATCAAGGAATATTTCACTTTGCACCTATTTATGAAAGAGTTGAAGATAAAATCAGTACCATTTGCACATTGATCTTTAAATTGTTGCTGCTAAGTCGCTTCAGTCGTGTCCAATTCTGTGTGACCCGATAGACGGCAGTCCACCAGGCTCCCCCGTCCCTGGGATTCTCCAGGCAAGAACATTGGAGTGGGTTGCCATTAGTTTAGTGTTGGAATGACCTTTTCTGATATACACATAAACGTTTATGTTTGGAGGTAGGCTCTTCCAGTTTTGTCTCCAAGTCTGGAATAGGCCTGTTTGCTCTCTCAGAATTCAGTCTTTCACCTTCAAGTGGTTCCTTGAACCTTCAAGCTTTCAGTCTTTCACCTTCAAGTGGTTCCTTGAACCTTCAAGCTTTCCTTAGCATTTCCCCCTGAACAGCTCTCACCCCACCTTGCTGTTCTCCCTCCTTCCCTCAACACATATAGGCTGTTAGAAATAATTGAAAATGTGGCCTTTTTAATTTTAAAGTCTCTGATTTAAAACAGGCTCTAATCAGCTCTAACTCCCTATGCTCTTGTAAGGTTGTAAAAGTGGAAAGGAAGTGGTATAGCTAGTTGGGTAGTTCAAGCACAGTACTCATTACTACTTTAACATCTATTCCATACCCTCTTTCAACTTAAAGGAGAAAGAAAATATCCATTCTTACTTAGAGAAAAATTATCACCTTTTCCAATATAAATTTATAGCTAATTACTTAGTTATTACTAAAATTTATGATTCTAGTTTTAAGCCTCCTTATAAAGGATATAACTTAGCTCTGAATTTTTTTATAGCCTCCTTTGAAGTTGCCCTTGAAAAGAATAAATATCAGCCAGAAGAAAACTCTTAAAAATATGCAAAGATTAGCTTCAGTTCAGTTTAATCACTCAGTCGTGTCCAACTGTTTGAGACCCCATGAACTGCAGCACGCCAGGCCTCCCTGTCTATCACCAACTCCTGGAGTTCACCCAAACTCCTGTCCACCGAGTCGGTGATGCCATCCAGCCATCTCATCCTCTGTCGTCCCCTTCTCCTCCTGCCCAATCCCTCCCAGCATCAGAGTCTTTTCCAATGAGTCAATTCTTTGCATGAGGTGGCCAAAGTATTGGAGTTTCAGCTTTAGCATCAGTCCTTCCAAAGAACACCCAGGACCGATCTCCTTTAGAATAGACTGGTTGGATCTCCTTGCAGTCCAAGGGACTCTTAAGAGACTCTTCTCCAACACCACAGTTCAAAAGCATCAAATCTTTGGCACTCAGCCTTCTTCATAGTCCAACTTTCACATCCATACATGACCACTGGAAAAACCATAGCCTTGACTAGACGGACCTTTGTTGACAGAGTAATGTCTCTGCTTTTGAATATGCTATCTAGGTTGGTCATTACTTTTCTTCCAAGGAGTAAGCGTCTTTTAATTTCTCTATATATCACTAATGACCTATAAGTTTCCAAGAGAAGGTGAATTTTACTTCCCCCATAGTATGCTGCTAAGTCACTTCAGTCGTGTCTGACTCTGTGTGACCCCATAGATGGCAGCCCACCAGGCTTCCCCATCCCTGGGATTCTCCAGGCAAGAACACTGGAGTGGGTTGCCATTTCCTTCTCCAATGCATAAAAGAGAAAAGTGAAAGTGAAGTCGCTCAGTCTGTCCGACTGTTAGCGACCCCATGGACTGCAGCCCACCAGGCTACTCCGTCCATTGGATTTTCCAGGCAAGAGTACTGGGGTGGGGTGCCATTGCCTTCCCCGCCCCTATAGTATAGTTTAAAAAAAAGGTGGTAGAAGTTTGGGCAAGAGGCACTTTGAAAAACAAATAGTATTCTTAATACTTCTTGTTTTATTTAGGGCCATTATCCTAATGAACGTCGATTCTGTTTTCTTAGTGTACCTCGGTATGATCAACCTCCTCCTGTTACATACCAGCCACAGCAAACCGAAAGAAATCAGTCCCTTCTGGTACCTGCAAATCCTTATCATACTGCAGAAATTCCTGACTGGCTTCAGGTTTATGCTCGAGCCCCTGTGAAGTAAGTGAATTTACAGCACAGATTTTTGTTGTGTGGTGAGTGGAAGGCTGAAGGGAGTCTCTGGGCTGCTTAAACCACATAGCACTGTGTTTTTTTCTCAATGATATTGGGCTTTTATTTAAAAAAGAGATATCACAGCTTATAAAGTTTAAAAGTCATTGATGACAAATAGAAGTTTTACAAACATTTATTGCATCTTCACTTTCTGTTAATGTACAGACCTAGGCTGTTACATAGAGATGCAGTGAAAGCTTCCATTCTCATATGGGTTGGATAACTTGCAAATAAGTGATACAGTGCCTTGTGATAAAAGGAAGGACCTGGGTAAGTCCTAGGTACATAGGTGAAACCAAGCAGGACACAAGGGTGGTGAGGAAATATTGTGTGTGGTGATTGAGGTTCTGGGATACGATGATATGTGTTCACTGATACCTTAGCTTTGTTACTCTGGGCAGGGTGCTTAACTTAGTTTTGTCCTCTGTTAATTGGAGATAGTAATAGTATCTACTCTTAAGGTTATTAAGTATTGAGTGAAATAATGCATCTAAAATATGTGTTATAGTGTCTTGCACATTAAAAGAACTGTTGGTAAATGATGACTGTTATTTTTGCACTAAAGGTATAGGATAGTGGTTAAGATCAGTCAAGAAGGAAATTACCTGGAAGGAAAGTGTGATTTCTGTCTCCATTACCTACTAACTGAGTGACCTTGGGCAAGTTACTGAACTTAGTTCTAAGTGTTTTTGCTCTAGTGAAACATAGGGGATGGTAATTTTATCTACCTTATGCAAAATGGTACAGCAGCTGACTTGAGTAAGCCTTAGTAGTAGTTTATCATTATTATGGGTGAGCAAGGAAAGCTGGCCCCAGAAGGAAAATATATGGGGCTAGTTTTTAAAGATGGCTATGAGTTCGCTAGGTTCATTGAGGATATTTGTAGGTAATAGATAATGTTCAGGGCTTCCCAGGTGGTGCAGTGGTAAAGAATCTGCCTGCTGATGCAGGAGATGCAAGATATGTGGGTTCAATCCCTGGGTCAGAAAGATCCCCTGGAGGAGGGCATGGCAACCTATTCCAGTATTCTTGTGGGAAAATTCCATGGACAGAGAAGCCTAATGGGCTATGGTCCATGGAGTCCCAAAGACTCAGACGTGACTGAAGTGACTGAGCTCACGAGGCGCTGTTCAGTGTCAGTTCAGTTCAGTCGCTCAGTCGTGTCCAACTCGTAGTGACCCCATGAATCACAGCACACCAGGCCTCCCTGTCCATCACCAACTCCTGGAGTTCACTCAGACTCACGTCCATCGAGTCCGTGATGCCATCCAGCCATCTCATCCTCGGTCGTCCCCTTCTCCTGCCCCCAATCCCTCCCCAGTATCAGAGTCATTTCCAGTGAGTCAACTCTTCGCACGAGGTGGCCAAAGTACTGGAGTTTCAGCTTTAGCATCATTCCTTCCAAAGAAATCCCAGGGCTGATCTCCTTCAGAACGGACTGGTTGGATCTCCTTGCAGTCCAAGGTACTCTCAAGAGTCTTCTCCAACATCACAGTTCAAAAGCATCAATTCTTCAGCACTCAGCCTTCTTCACAGTCCAACTCTCACATCCATACATGCTGCTGCTGCTGCTAAGTCACTTCAGTCATGTCCGACTCTGTGTGACCCCACAGACGGCAGCCCACCAGGCTCCCCCGTCCCTGGGATTCTCCAGGCAAGAACACTGGAGTGGGTTGCCATTTCCTTCTCCAATGCATGAAAGAGAAAAGTGAAAGTGAAGTCGCTCAGTCTGTCCGACTGTTAGCGACCCCATGGACTGCAGCCCACCAGGCTACTCCGTCCATTGGATTTTCCAGGCAAGAGTACTGGGGTGGGGTGCCATTGCCTTCCCCGCCCCTATAGTATAGTTTAAAAAAAAGGTGGTAGAAGTTTGGGCAAGAGGCACTTTGAAAAACAAATAGTATTCTTAATACTTCTTGTTTTATTTAGGGCCATTATCCTAATGAACGTCGATTCTGTTTTCTTAGTGTACCTCGGTATGATCAACCTCCTCCTGTTACATACCAGCCACAGCAAACCGAAAGAAATCAGTCCCTTCTGGTACCTGCAAATCCTTATCATACTGCAGAAATTCCTGACTGGCTTCAGGTTTATGCTCGAGCCCCTGTGAAGTAAGTGAATTTACAGCACAGATTTTTGTTGTGTGGTGAGTGGAAGGCTGAAGGGAGTCTCTGGGCTGCTTAAACCACATAGCACTGTGTTTTTTTCTCAATGATATTGGGCTTTTATTTAAAAAAGAGATATCACAGCTTATAAAGTTTAAAAGTCATTGATGACAAATAGAAGTTTTACAAACATTTATTGCATCTTCACTTTCTGTTAATGTACAGACCTAGGCTGTTACATAGAGATGCAGTGAAAGCTTCCATTCTCATATGGGTTGGATAACTTGCAAATAAGTGATACAGTGCCTTGTGATAAAAGGAAGGACCTGGGTAAGTCCTAGGTACATAGGTGAAACCAAGCAGGACACAAGGGTGGTGAGGAAATATTGTGTGTGGTGATTGAGGTTCTGGGATACGATGATATGTGTTCACTGATACCTTAGCTTTGTTACTCTGGGCAGGGTGCTTAACTTAGTTTTGTCCTCTGTTAATTGGAGATAGTAATAGTATCTACTCTTAAGGTTATTAAGTATTGAGTGAAATAATGCATCTAAAATATGTGTTATAGTGTCTTGCACATTAAAAGAACTGTTGGTAAATGATGACTGTTATTTTTGCACTAAAGGTATAGGATAGTGGTTAAGATCAGTCAAGAAGGAAATTATCTGGAAGGAAAGTGTGATTTCTGTCTCCATTACCTACTAACTGAGTGACCTTGGGCAAGTTACTGAACTTAGTTCTAAGTGTTTTTGCTCTAGTGAAACATAGGGGATGGTAATTTTATCTACCTTATGCAAAATGGTACAGCAGCTGACTTGAGTAAGCCTTAGTAGTAGTTTATCATTATTATGGGTGAGCAAGGAAAGCTGGCCCCAGAAGGAAAATATATGGGGCTAGTTTTTAAAGATGGCTATGAGTTCGCTAGGTTCATTGAGGATATTTGTAGGTAATAGATAATGTTCAGGGCTTCCCAGGTGGTGCAGTGGTAAAGAATCTGCCTGCTGATGCAGGAGATGCAAGATATGTGGGTTCAATCCCTGGGTCAGAAAGATCCCCTGGAGGAGGGCATGGCAACCTATTCCAGTATTCTTGTGGGAAAATTCCATGGACAGAGAAGCCTAATGGGCTATGGTCCATGGAGTCCCAAAGACTCAGACGTGACTGAAGTGACTGAGCTCACGAGGCGCTGTTCAGTGTCAGTTCAGTTCAGTCGCTCAGTCGTGTCCAACTCGTAGTGACCCCATGAATCACAGCACACCAGGCCTCCCTGTCCATCACCAACTCCTGGAGTTCACTCAGACTCACGTCCATCGAGTCCGTGATGCCATCCAGCCATCTCATCCTCGGTCGTCCCCTTCTCCTGCCCCCAATCCCTCCCCAGTATCAGAGTCATTTCCAGTGAGTCAACTCTTCGCACGAGGTGGCCAAAGTACTGGAGTTTCAGCTTTAGCATCATTCCTTCCAAAGAAATCCCAGGGCTGATCTCCTTCAGAACGGACTGGTTGGATCTCCTTGCAGTCCAAGGTACTCTCAAGAGTCTTCTCCAACATCACAGTTCAAAAGCATCAATTCTTCAGCACTCAGCCTTCTTCACAGTCCAACTCTCACATCCATACATGCTGCTGCTGCTGCTAAGTCACTTCAGTCATGTCCGACTCTGTGTGACCCCACAGACGGCAGCCCACCAGGCTCCCCCGTCCCTGGGATTCTCCAGGCAAGAACACTGGAGTGGGTTGCCATTTCCTTCTCCAATGCATGAAAGAGAAAAGTGAAAGTGAAGTCGCTCAGTCTGTCCGACTGTTAGCGACCCCATGGACTGCAGCCCACCAGGCTACTCCGTCCATTGGATTTTCCAGGCAAGAGTACTGGGGTGGGGTGCCATTGCCTTCCCCGCCCCTATAGTATAGTTTAAAAAAAAGGTGGTAGAAGTTTGGGCAAGAGGCACTTTGAAAAACAAATAGTATTCTTAATACTTCTTGTTTTATTTAGGGCCATTATCCTAATGAACGTCGATTCTGTTTTCTTAGTGTACCTCGGTATGATCAACCTCCTCCTGTTACATACCAGCCACAGCAAACCGAAAGAAATCAGTCCCTTCTGGTACCTGCAAATCCTTATCATACTGCAGAAATTCCTGACTGGCTTCAGGTTTATGCTCGAGCCCCTGTGAAGTAAGTGAATTTACAGCACAGATTTTTGTTGTGTGGTGAGTGGAAGGCTGAAGGGAGTCTCTGGGCTGCTTAAACCACATAGCACTGTGTTTTTTTCTCAATGATATTGGGCTTTTATTTAAAAAAGAGATATCACAGCTTATAAAGTTTAAAAGTCATTGATGACAAATAGAAGTTTTACAAACATTTATTGCATCTTCACTTTCTGTTAATGTACAGACCTAGGCTGTTACATAGAGATGCAGTGAAAGCTTCCATTCTCATATGGGTTGGATAACTTGCAAATAAGTGATACAGTGCCTTGTGATAAAAGGAAGGACCTGGGTAAGTCCTAGGTACATAGGTGAAACCAAGCAGGACACAAGGGTGGTGAGGAAATATTGTGTGTGGTGATTGAGGTTCTGGGATACGATGATATGTGTTCACTGATACCTTAGCTTTGTTACTCTGGGCAGGGTGCTTAACTTAGTTTTGTCCTCTGTTAATTGGAGATAGTAATAGTATCTACTCTTAAGGTTATTAAGTATTGAGTGAAATAATGCATCTAAAATATGTGTTATAGTGTCTTGCACATTAAAAGAACTGTTGGTAAATGATGACTGTTATTTTTGCACTAAAGGTATAGGATAGTGGTTAAGATCAGTCAAGAAGGAAATTACCTGGAAGGAAAGTGTGATTTCTGTCTCCATTACCTACTAACTGAGTGACCTTGGGCAAGTTACTGAACTTAGTTCTAAGTGTTTTTGCTCTAGTGAAACATAGGGGATGGTAATTTTATCTACCTTATGCAAAATGGTACAGCAGCTGACTTGAGTAAGCCTTAGTAGTAGTTTATCATTATTATGGGTGAGCAAGGAAAGCTGGCCCCAGAAGGAAAATATATGGGGCTAGTTTTTAAAGATGGCTATGAGTTCGCTAGGTTCATTGAGGATATTTGTAGGTAATAGATAATGTTCAGGGCTTCCCAGGTGGTGCAGTGGTAAAGAATCTGCCTGCTGATGCAGGAGATGCAAGATATGTGGGTTCAATCCCTGGGTCAGAAAGATCCCCTGGAGGAGGGCATGGCAACCTATTCCAGTATTCTTGTGGGAAAATTCCATGGACAGAGAAGCCTAATGGGCTATGGTCCATGGAGTCCCAAAGACTCAGACGTGACTGAAGTGACTGAGCTCACGAGGCGCTGTTCAGTGTCAGTTCAGTTCAGTCGCTCAGTCGTGTCCAACTCGTAGTGACCCCATGAATCACAGCACACCAGGCCTCCCTGTCCATCACCAACTCCTGGAGTTCACTCAGACTCACGTCCATCGAGTCCGTGATGCCATCCAGCCATCTCATCCTCGGTCGTCCCCTTCTCCTGCCCCCAATCCCTCCCCAGTATCAGAGTCATTTCCAGTGAGTCAACTCTTCGCACGAGGTGGCCAAAGTACTGGAGTTTCAGCTTTAGCATCATTCCTTCCAAAGAAATCCCAGGGCTGATCTCCTTCAGAACGGACTGGTTGGATCTCCTTGCAGTCCAAGGTACTCTCAAGAGTCTTCTCCAACATCACAGTTCAAAAGCATCAATTCTTCAGCACTCAGCTCTTGCTATTCTTTGGAACTCTGCATTCAGATGCTTATATCTTTCCTTTTCTCCTTTGCTTTTCGCTTCTCTTCTTTTCACAGCTATTTGTAAGGCCTCCACAGACAACCGTTTTGCTTTTTTGCATTTTTCTTGGGGATGGTCTTGATTTCTGTCTCCTATACAATGTCACAAACCTCCATCTATATAGTTCATCAGGCACTCTATCAGATCTAGTCCCTTAAATCTAGTTCACACTTCCACTGTATAGTCATAAGGGATTTGATTTAGGTCATACCTGAATGGTGGTTTTCTCCACTTTCTTCAATTTAAGTCTGAATTTGGCAATAAGGAGTTCATGATCTGAGCCACAGTCAGCTCCCGGTCTTGTTTTTGCTGACTGTATAGAGCTTCTCCATCTTTGGCTGCAAAGAAATAATCAGTCTGATTTTGCTGTCGACCATCTGGTGATGTCCATGTGTAGAGTCTTCTTGTGTGTTGTTGGGAGAGGGTGTTTGCTATGACCAGTGCATCTCTTGGCAGAACTCTGTTAGCCTTTGCCCTGCTTCATTCTGTACTCCAAAGCCAAATTTGCCTGTTACTCCAGGAGTTTCTTGACTTTCTACTTTTGCATTCCAGTCCCCTATAATGAAAAGGACATTTTTTTTGGTATTAGTTCTAGAAGGTATTGTAGATCTTCATAGAACTGTTCAACTTCAGCTTCTTCAAGTGTTACTGGTTGGGGTGGTCATTTACTATGAATTATTTATTCTTGGCCAACATAAACATTGGAGAAGGCAATGGCACCCCACTCCAGTACTCTGGCCTGGAAAATCCCATGGATGGAGGAGCCTGGTAGGCTGCAGTCCATGGGGTCGCTAAGAGTCGGACACGACTGAGTGACTTCACTTTCACTTTTCACTTTCATGCATTGGAGAAGGAAATGGCAACCCACTCCAGGGTTCTTGCCTGGAGAATCCAAGGGGCAGGGGAGCCTGGTGGGCTACCATCTATGGGGTCACACAGAGTCGGACACAACTGAAGTGACTTAGCAGCAGGAGCAGCAACATAAACATTCCCTTACATCCATTTCAGCCTTCTCAGTTTGTAAATTCATGGCTGTTGATATGTGGCCTGATGCAGAGGTAAGATGATATTTCAAGGTTTTGGTCTAAAAGGATCAGTTTTTCCCTCCATAAGGCAAATTTAAGCCTTGTTAAGTGTAATTTTTAAATAGGTTCTAATTATAAATATTATTCTACAAAGTATAAAGAGTGTTTGTCAGAAGTCTGGTTTTCAATTGGTTTGAAATTCTGTAGACATTTATCCATAGAAGTTAAGGTTTGGTGTCTGAGCTCACCTCCAGAAGCCTGTTTATCTTATAATCCATATAGTGTAGGAATGGGATGAGATAGCAGACTTGTCTTCCCCTTTTCCCTCTCTTCTTTCAGTCTTGAAGGCACTTGATCTACTGCTGTGTATAGCTTTTGTTCATATGCTGATCCTAAGTCATATGTAACGTGTACATATATTTGTTTCCATAAGTTTGGAAGAATATATGCCTGTTGACATTTGTTGTTTCTGGGAGTTGATAAGATTGAGCAGGGTTGTTCTTTCTATATTGTTATTTCTGCTCTATAGCAATTGTTAGAAATAACTAAAAAGCTTTCCTTTTGAGGGGAAAAAGATAGTACTGAAATGGAATGCTTTGGTTCTTATGAAAAAAAAAGAAAAAGACTTCCAAGGGTTATAGACAGTCTCTTTCAACTCTGGTTCTTTGAACTAGCTATAAAACTATAGGAAATTAACCACTGAAATTTTTTTTCAAATAGATCAGAACTTTCCCAGAATGGGCCAGTGAGAAGAGTTTATTTATAAGTCCTATTTAAGCAGTAAAGGAGCAAGTACTCGTTTACTGCTTAAAACAAGAGGTCTAGAAACCTTTTAGTTGATACTAAATTTTTGTCTCTGAAGAGGATTAGAAGTGGTTAATATTGTCTGTCAACAAAAGGTGAGTTGTTATCTATGAATTAGATAATGGAGAATCAATTGCTTATCCCATCCAAGAGGTTTTAGCCAAAAAATTAGCTTGTTTCTTCTTGTTTAACAATGGACATCATCTAGCTTTCTAAAGTGCTTTAATTCTATCTCTAACAGTAACTTACCAAAGTAATGTTTGTATATACTTCTAGAACTGGCTTAGAACAGATAATATTCTAATTATTTATTGGTTTTAGTAAAGTTAGGTTTCTAAGTTTGATCATAGAAGTCTGTAATGTATCACATAATTGTCAGCAAGCTGAACTATAGGAGAATATTAAAATATTTACTCTTTAACAGGAAAAAGAACATCAGGAACATGTTTACTTTCCATTATTCCTCACACGCCCCCACCCCTCTGTCCCCCACTGCCCCCCGCCACCCCAGAGCCCTAGTTTGTGGCACAGACTGTATTTTATTCCTGTGTCTATGATCCTGCAGTGTCACTGTTGACTCACGTCTGGGTATAGGAGGAAGGCAGAGTGGGCGTGCTGTAACATAAGACAGGCACAGGGAACTTGGGCTACATACCATACCTGGGGCCTGGAATAGCAGTACTTTTTGGGCTCCTGAAGGCAGCATCCACTGGAGTGTGAACAAGGTTTTTTGGTAGCATTACAGCAATTGCTATTTGTGTATATAGGTTATTTATAGTACTGTTTGAATAGAATACTGATGTAGGTAAAATATAGCGAAAGAAAAGGATACTGGAATAGTTTACATCCTATTTTCTGAATGATTTACCTGTATATAGTGGCCAAAAGTTAGACTGAAGCAGGTTATTTGGCTCATTAAGAATAGGAATCACATGCATTGCTTTCCTTTAAAAGTTAAACAGCAGGCGCGGGCAGAGGGCAGTCACTGTACAGAAAGCAGGGGCGGGATTTAGAGTGGGGACTGACGGACTGCACACTTTCACCATTCATGGTTTTCCTCAGAGTGCTTTTTCCTCTTCCCAGAGCATTTTCACTAAGTACTCTGATTTTCTTGCTTCCACAAAAAATCCTATTCTTAATGCCAAATGCTGTGATTGGGAACTCAGAAAGTTATCTGAAGCTTTTTTCTTTATAAAAACTTGATGTGTATACAGAATGATGATGTTTAGTTGCAAAATTGGGTCTGACTCTTTTACGACTCGATAGACTATAGCCTCGGAGAAGGCAATGGCGCCCCACTCCAGTACTCTTGCCTGGAAAATCCCATGGACGGGGGAGCCTGGTGGGCTGCAGTCTGTGGAGTCGCTAGGAGTCGGACACGACTGAACGACTTCACTTTCACTTTCACTTTCCACTTTCATGCATTGGAGAGGGAAATGGCAACCCACTCCAGTGTTCTTGCCTGGAGAATCCCAGGGACGGGGGAGCCTGGTGGGCTGCCGTCTATGGGGTCGCAGAGTCGGACACGACTGAAGTGACTTAGCAGCAGACTATAGCCTGCCAGGCTCTTCTGTCCATTGGATTTCCTAGACAAGAGTATTTAAGTGGGTCACCGTTTCCTTCTCCAGGATATCTTCCCAACCCAGGGATCAAACCCACATTGCCTCCATTGGCGGGTGGGTCCTTTATCACTGAACCATGAGGGAAGCCCAAACATGTCTTAAAAACAAGTTTGATATTTTCCAATATTACCATATTTATTCTTCTCCCTTCTTTTTCTTGCTATAAAGTATCCAGATGATAAATGAGCTTTATCATGCTTATAGTTCACCTGGCGTAAATTTAAGCATCTTGAATCAGTAGACATTGCTGAAATGCCCCTTAGCTATGAAATTCAGACTTCAGGAGATTAAGGGGTTTTGTTGTTGTTAGGAATTATGAATTTGTTTCAAACAAGTAAAATCTTAAGCTGTATGAATGGCAGAGGTTCTAGGAAACACCTTACAACTGTTTCTTCATGGAGATGCCATATTTTTTGTAGTATTTCTCCAGTTTGGCAAATAGTTGGCAAATAGTTTCTTCATGGAGACTCAGTATTTTTTGTAGTATGTCTCCCAATTTGGCCAACAGTTGGAGTTTCCCTCTAAAGAGAATATAAAGCTTTCTGCTAAGTTTATCTGTTAGTAAATTTGCAGTGCTCATTAAGTTAATTAAATTAATAAATTTGGGGTCCAAACTATATTTACCTTGTGATCTTGTGTTTCTGGTATTCTGGCACACATACCCAAGTTGTGCAGAAATGTATGTCAGCATGCCAGGCACAGTGTGGGGCCATAGTGGCTGCTCTGGGTTTGTTTGCTGTTTCCCTTTTTAAAAAAATATTATATGATCCCCTTGGAATAAGATGATAAATTAGTTACCAAAGAATCATTGGGTAGGAAATGTTATAAATTATTAAGAATAAATTAGAATTTTTAAAGTTCTTTCCTGTCCTGCAGTATGATTTGAGAAATATAATATGTAGGTATATGCCTTGCTCTAGTTCAAGTTCTTTTTCTAGTCTCAGTAGGTATTAATCATTCAGAAATATTACTCTCATACATCTTGGTCCCTATAGTTTTCTACCTTTCTGATTTTAGTCACTGAACAATTTTGCAATATGTATATACACACACACACATATGTATATACATACACACCTCTTTAGGTTTCATCCATAAAATAAGGTGATTGGATTAGAATGCTGTCTTCAGGTCCCTTTCAATGCAAAGTGTAGATTACCACTTCAGTAGATTGTTACAGTTCGTCTCAGTATGTGATGTACTTACCATTGAAAAGGGACTAAAAGCCTTCTGAAATGTATATAAATGTAAACTTACATGAGTCCATTCCCATATCGTGCAGGCTTCTACCGTCTTTATTCTCATTCTGAAAAGAGCTGTTCTTTCCTTTGGGCTTGAGTTTTTCTGTTTTTTGTTGCTGTTGTTTGTAATAGTGTATACTCAGCCTCAGGATATTAAGCCCACAAATGATGGTTCCTTTTCATTTGTTCACCTGTTTAGTTCCTTGTCTGCTGCAGTGAACAGTATACCTCAAAAAAGCTTTATCAACACTAATGACACAGATGATCTTGCCTATTTTTTTGTATTGTTCTTTGAGGGACAGTATGGTCTAAAGTATGCTTACCTTCCTGACAGTTAACTTTGGATGAACTTAAGAACAGCATGAAATGTGTTCTTCAAAATTACAGAACCACAGTGATTTGAAATCAGTGTTCACTATTACCTAGTGTTAATATTAGAATAACTGCTATATAAGATGAACAAAATAGATATTTTAAAATTGAAATGAAGTAATATTAGCAGATTTTTCCTCTTCCTAAAAAAGTGTATTTAACTAGCAGATAATAACTTGGTTATTTTTAATTGAAGTTTATGGTTTATTAATTATAGTAAAATTGATACTTATAAAATAGACCAGTTTACTAATATAAGTATATATTTATGTATATGGTGTGAACATATGTCTGTTTGTGTTTTAAAACAGATATGACCACATTCTGAAGTGGGAACTCTTTCAGCTGGCTGACCTGGACACATACCAGGGAATGCTAAAGTTGCTTTTCATGAAAGAACTGGAACAGATTGTTAAAATGTATGAAGCCTACAGACAGGCTCTTCTCACAGAGTTGGAAAATCGTAAGCAGAGACAGCAGTGGTATGCCCAGCAACATGGCAAGAATTTTTAAGTTAATTTTTTAAAAACAAAATTTAAGTTTTATAAGGGCTTTAAAATATTTTCACAGATTAAAAAACTGCAAATACTTTGGTTAATAAAGGCAGCTTACTTTTTGGAAATTATAAAATTCTAATTTTACATGTATTTTGTTATTAAAAATATTTTATTGAGAAAAAAATGAGTTTATCATTTTAAGGGCCAACAATGACACTCTAAATGCTGTATATCTGAAAACTGCTTTGCATATTCTTGATGGAGACAAATGTCATTTAACCAGGTATTAAATAGGAAATGATCAGTTGGTAAACTGTCACAATAGTAGTACCTTTCTTTAAAAAACAGAGAAAGAGATAATGTATGCAGTATTTAAAAAGCGTTTACTGCTGTAGTATGGAATATTGTCTGGAATTGGATGGTTTAAATATTACCATTGTGTAGTTCAAAACAAAACAGGACTTGGAACCTTTATTATGATACATTTTTATATATAATATATAGGGTTACTCCTCTTCCCTGCCCCCAGCTGTAAAGAACTGTTTTAAAACATGTGGGGAAAATATTTGTTTGGTATGAAAGGGTGAAGGACCTGTAATATTTCAGGGATAAATTTAGGTAAAAGGCTCCAGCCTTTGTGGGAAAGTTGTGTACCGTACTCAAGAGTTGCTAATGTTACTTCCTTCCTTTGGGCCAGGGCTCTTACGGCATTTAGTAACATGGTTCTGATAAGACAGGTCGCTTCCCAACAGCATAGCACACGTTGCTGGGTTGAGCTGCCAAAAATGACAATCAGGGATTCATTAAGAAATCTTGGTCATTAAATTGACTTTATGTATTTTTTAATCTTCTAAGAGTTTGTCACAGAAGTTTAAAAGTTGGCATTTTCCTCCCAACTTATTTGCCTTTTGGTTTAGTAGTTATTAAGACACTGTTCATAACTAGCACAGTACATTTGACTGCAGGCAAAATAATGGCACAGCTAGCCTATAAATCTCTACAATTCTGTGAATTTCAACACCTGTTGAAATAGCTGTTCAGTTATATTTACATGTGTTGTAAATATGTAAATAAATTTTTAGTTTAGGTAATCTTTCAAAATATAAAGTACTCCTAGTTAGATATCGATGAATATGAATTATTGATAAAATGTTGAAAATGTTAAATGTTTGATTTTATATAACAAGCTTATTAAATATATTTTTGTGGAAACTAAATGTGTTGCATTTGAGTCCATGTTTTATGCATAATGCTTACAAAGATCCTACCTTTCCATTCAGCAGGCCCATAGGCAAAGGAAGCAGAATGAAAGCGGTATCCAAAAATGAAAATAGGCCAGTGGAATTTTATCAGTGGGAAAAGTTACTTTGCAGGCCATGTGATCAAACTTTGCTAAGATGTGTGCTTATATATCTTACGAACTCTCACATACTTTTCCATCTTTACTCTTTACTTAATATTACCATTTCATTTAACTAAAGCTTAGCTATTTCTAAGAAAGTTATCAATTATTCTGTTTTAGAGCTCCTGGATAAGAGGTATTACTTTTTTTTTTCTTTCATTACTGCAAATTTTTATCCTCTAAAAAGTATGACATTCCACTACAGATTTTAGTAATTAGAAATACAATATAGAATCACTGGTTAAAAGAACTGGAAGGTACCTAAAAGGGATCAGCATACATATGTTAAAATGAAAAGCTAAATCTGAATGGTATCAAAAGAAAATGCATTTTGAATCTAAAAAATAGATAGATAGAAACTTTTCCTCTTCTGTATCAGCACCTCCCAAATATTTCCAAATTCAGTTGTTTTTAATCTTAGGAACCAGAGTAAACTTTAATAATAGTTCACATGTTAAAAGAATAAACCTATGATGAATACATATCTTTGTGTACCAAATGAAAAAATATACAATGCAGTGAAACTCAAATACATATACAAAGTGATTTTTTGTGCATTTCTGATCAAGAGGTTTATATTATATTAAACAATATAAAATAAGCAATATATAATTTCTGATAAAGCAACTGAAAAGCTCTCTTAGATGTCTTTTATAATAAAAGCTGATGCTATATGTAAGATGGTATAGGTTGAATCAAGCCTATTGAGCTATGTTTTAACAAATGCCTATGTGAAATAATTTAAAAATTCTTCTGTAGAAATTAAATGAGCATATCCAAATGTGGAGTAATATTACTACATGGTTTAACTATAACCCAGTAGTAGTATTTAGTAAATTCAAGCAGAACACATGTACCATTATCATAAATAGACAAATTCTTTAAATTATAATAGCATATTTGAAGACAAAATCAAGAAACTATACATGTTAACAAATGATATAACCATGCATACATATATCTGCTTATTAAACACTGAAGTAAAAGAACTAAGCTGTTGTGCAGTCTTCAGAGGTGCTTGGTATTTTACTCTGTTCTGATGGAAGCACTCTGTATGTTTGCATGGAAACGTAAAACAATATTTGACAATTTGGTCATGCACCTGTATTTTTTAAATTTGGGGTTACATTTTCTTCTTTTCTGATTGTTCAGTAGATTCTGACTTTGGTGCAGGAAAAGCTTGATGATACAGATGTCTGTGGGTTGCTGCTGCACTGTAAAGCTTATATAAAGCCTAGAAATAAAATAATCAAGATTATTTTTAAAAATGATAAAACATTTTATTAAATACACAGATATAAATTTTTTCCTTTTAGTGTAATTTATGATACTATATAAAATTTAGCATGCTAAATTTGGAATCTTTAGTAATCTGTATAACATATATACTAATAACTAGTATCTCAGCAGTCAAAAGTATTTTCAACTCTCCAGTGTGTTGATATTACTACTTATGCGGGTTGATATCTATGGTAAATGTTCTATCCTCAGACTGCATTTTCTTTTACCGTTCCCACCTTTTGGAGCAGAGCTTCCTAACCAGGGATATGGAAAACTCATATTGGGAATATTATTAGTTTTAGAGGAATTATGGGAGCTCGTAACTTGTGATTGCCAATAGCTAATTTATTATACACAGGTAAAACACTTGCTATTGGACCTTCCTGATAGGTTTTTCAGAAAGTGACCACTTTTTATTCTCCATAATTTCCTGATATGGTCATGCAAATAAGCACATGTGTCACCCCTCCCCCACCACATGGGCTTTCTCAAATATGCCCTCTTCCCTTGCTTCCACTAATCAGTTCATAGCTTACAAAACCTTTATTCAGAAACATTATCTTAGAAAGTCTTTCTTCATTAAAACTAATTCTGTTATTTGTCTGGGTAACAGTGTTTGCATCATAGAAATGTTTACATACTGCTTTCTGAAGTGTCATTAATTTTTTTTTTAACCCCTCAGCTAGTATCTAAAATTCATTACCTCCTCTGACTTTCACATAATGAACATTCAGTTAAGACCAATTTATCTGATGTAATTTTAGTCTTTAAAAAGTCTGAGTATTTTTAAAGGTTGAATAAAAGCTTGATATCATTAAATAGAACTTCCAGGAAATTCCATTCATTTTATCTTTTTGAGTCTATATGGCTATTTTCTTAAATCTGAATTATACCATCATCAATTTACAAATGCATACTGGCACAACCTTAGTTCTATTCTGATTCTAATACATTCAGTTTAATCCATGTTTTCTTAAAAGTTTTTTTATTAAGATTTGATTTACAAAGTTGAAATTTATTTCTACTGTTTTAGTAAATTCATTTTACTGAATTTTACATAAAATAATTCCTTGTTGACTTATTAAATATTCAATATATTCTTAGTATCTGATTGACAGACATAATCTAGTTATGTATATAAAACAGCAGAAACCAAGGAAAGAATTACGTACTGTCACTGTAGTTGCTGAAGATCAATTTTGCTTTCTGAAAGTAATGACCTAAATGATTTCACAGAAATAACTTTGCTTATGTGAAAATGATTCCTTCACAGAAACTTAGATTCTTCCTCAGATACAGATGTCCTGCACATGTGCAGTGGGAGAAATGAACACTAATTTACAGGTCAGGTCCTAGGTATGCCAAGAAAGTTAGTTACACTACATACTGGCCTGAAACCTGCTTAAAGTGGTACAGATAACTCTTTCAGAAGCCAAAGTTGAAAACCACTTCTAAAGGTTGTAGCTCTATTGACTCTGCATTAGTTAAGTTTCCTCAAGATTTTCATTAACTACTTGTTTCACTCTGCAGTAGAGCAAAATGCCCAATGTTAGAGCTTAAGAGTTTTGAAAATTTCTAAACATTCAAAAATAAAATATTCGTGATAATCCATTCTTGTGTTTCATATGCAGATAAAATCATACATCATGTTCAGAGTAAATTAAATATTTTAAAACCTATCTACATTGAGACATCCTTTAATGACTAGTTGGTTTGTAAAATAAGACAATCATAATGTTTATAAATAAATAGTTCTTAATTTAAGAAAAATTTAACTTACCTCATTTGTACTTCCCTGTGGTAAAGGCAGATTAAAGGGGAAAAAAGAGAAGTATATATCCTGCTTCATTAATAGCACTATGATAGTCAACCTGATTTACATTAGTAATTTGAGAGCATTTAGAAACAAATACACCTTGAGAGAGGGGACGTGTATACCTACGGCTGATTCATGTTGATGTATGGCAGAAACCAACACAACTTAGTAAACCAGTTACTTCGAGTTAAAAATATTGAGACCATATACCCCTGCAGATTTTTTCAATTTAGATTACATATTTAATCTAAATCTTCTGAAGGACCCAATTCTATATTCATCACAGGTTTCAGCATCATATTCTAGGAGGGCTTTGGGATATACCTTAAATAGCCCCTCTTCATCTTTTGAGGTTGAGGGGCTTTTTGAGGCAGTGGCTCAGAGGATCCAATTTTAATTAATTCTTTTCCAATAGTGCTATCATTTATCAATATATATCTCAACTAGATTATTCAAAGACACACGGCAAATCTATCAGTTACAATTTGATTTTAAACAGTATAAACATACTCAATGCTGAGAGAATTGTAGCTATTACTTGCTACCTGCAGACCATAAATACTCGCAAGTCTTAACTCCAAAATTTTATGAAGAATCTCAACTTTAGTTTCACTAAATTTATTGAAATTTTCATGTAGTAATTGAAGACATTTCCAGAATGAAAGGTGAGATGATTTTTATTCTGGTGTGTTTATAACTGTTTCCCCTGTCCACAATCAATTATTTGAACAGCAGACCATGGTGACCCTGGGTTGGTTAATTGGACCATAGAGGACAACTGACCCAGAAGCAGCTGATTCAGAGGTTGACCTGGACTCATTTTAGGGCCTGGTACAAATGAATAGTTTTAAAGAGACAATCTGAAGTAATCAGGTACTGTGTTGAGAGGTTTTACTAAAAGAGACAGTGATATGACTTCAGATGGTCATTTATATATGCTCCTAACAACAGTTCTATGAAGGCCTACAAGACCTTCTAGAACTAACACCTGAAAAAGATATCCTCTTCATAATAAGGAACTGGAATGCAAAAGTAGGAAGTCAAGAGCTACCTGGAGTTACAGGCCAATTTGGCCTTGGAGTACAAAACGAAGCAGGTCATAGACTTAACAGTTTTGCCATGAGAATGAACTGGTCATAGCAAACACCCTCTTCCAACAACACAAGAGAAGACTCTACACATGGACATCACCAGATGGTCAATACCAAAATCAGAATGAATTATTTGCAGCTAAAAGAGGGAGAAGCTCAATACAGTCAACAAAAATGAGACCGGGAGCTGACTGTGGCTCAGATCATGAACTCCTTATTGCCAAATTCAGATGCAAATTGAAGAGAGTAGGGAACACCACTAGACCATTCAGGTATGACCTAAATCAAATCCCTTATGATTATACAGTGGAGGGGACAAATAGATTCAAGGGATAGAGTACTTGAAGAACTATGGACAGAGGTTTGTGACACTGTACAGGAGGCATTGTAATCAAGACCATCCCCAAGAAAAAAGGCAAAATGGTTGTCTGACGAGGCCTTACAAATAGCTGAGAAAAGAAGAGAAGTGAAAGGCAAAGGAGAAAAGGAAAGATACAAGCATCTGAATGCAGAGTTCCAAAGAATAGCAAGGAGAGAGAAGAAAGCCTTCCTCAGTGATCAATGCAAAGAAAGAGAACAACAATAGAATGGGAAAGATCTCTTCAAGAAAATTAGAGATGCCAAGGGATCACTTCATGCAGAGATGAGCACAATAAAGGATAGAAATGGTATGGACCTAACAGAAGTAGAAGATATTAAGAAGAGGTGGCAAGAATTCACAGAAGAACTACACAAAAAAGATTTTCATGACCCAGATAACCACAATGGTGTGATCACTCACCTAGAGCCAGACATCCTGGAATGTGAAGTCAAGTGGGCCTTTAGGAAGCATCACTATGACCAAAACTAATGGAGGTGATGGAATTCCAGTTGAGCTATTTCAAATCCTGAAAGATGATGCTGTGAAAGTGCTACACTCAATATGCCAGCAAATTTGGAAAACTCAGCAGTGGTCACAGGACTGGAAAAGGTCAGTTTTCATTCCAATCCCAAAGAAAGGCAATGCCAAAGAATGCTCAAACTACAGCACAATTGCACTCATCTCACACACTAGCAAAGTAATGCTCAAAATTCTCCAAGCCAGGCTACAACAGTACATGAACTATGAACTTCCAGATGTTAAAGCTGGATTTAGAAAAGGCAGAGGAACCAGAGATCAAATTGCCATCATCCACTGGATCATCGAAAAAGCAAGAGCGTTCCAGAAAAACACCTACCTTTGCTTTATTGACTACACCAAAGCCTTAGACTGTGTGGATCACAACAAACTGTGGGAAATTCTTAAAGAGATGGGACTACCAGACCACCTCACTTGCCTCCTGAGAAATCTGTATGCAGGTCAGGAAGCAACAGTTAGAACTGGACATGGAACAACAGGCTGGTTCCAAATCAGGACAGGAGTACGTCAGGGTTATATTGTCACTCTGCTTATTTAACTTCTATGCAGAGTACATCATGCAAAAAGGCAGGGTAGATGAAGCACAAACTGGAATCAAGATTGGTAGGAAAAATATCAATAACCTCAGATATGCAGATGACACCACCCTATGGCAGAAAGTGCCACTTGATGAAAGTGAAAGAGGACAGTGAAAAAGTTTCAGAAACATTCAGAAAACTAAGATCATGGCATCTGGTCCCATCACTTCATGGCAAATAAATGGGAAAGCAGTGGAAACAGTGACAGACTTTATTTTTGGGGCTCCAAAATCACGGCAGATGGTGACTGCAGCTATGAAATTAAAAGAGACTTGCTCCCTGGAAGAAAAGCTATGACCAACCTAGACAGCATATTAAAAAGCAGAGACATTACCAACAAAGGGCCGTCTAGTCAAACATGGTTTTTCCGGTAGTCACGTATGGATGTGAGTTGGACTATAAAGAAAGCTGAGCACTGAAGAATTGATGCTTTTGAACTGCAGTCTTGCAGAAGATGCTTGAGAGTCCCTTGCACAGCAAGGAGATCCAACCAGTCCATCCTAAAGGAAATCAGTCCTGAATATTCATTGGAAGGACTGATGCTGAAGATGAAACTCCAATACTTCGGCCACCTGATACGAAGAGCTATCTCATTTGAAAAGACCCTGATCCTGGGAAAGATTGAAGGTGGGAGGAGAAGGCGACAACAGTGGATGAGATGGTTGGACGGCGTCACCAACACGATGGACGTGAGTTTGAGTAGGCTCTGGGAGTCGGTGATGGACAGGGACGCCTGGCGTGCTTAAGTCCATGGGGTCGCAAAGAGTCGGACATGACTGAGCAACTGAACTGAACTGAACAAAACCAAGGGCTTCCCCGGTAGCTCAGCTGGTAAAGAATCTGCCTGCCACGCAGGAGAGCCCAGCTGGATTCCTGGGTCAGGAAGGTCCCCCGGAGAAGGGACAGGCTGCCCACTCCAGTATCCTTGGGCTTTCCTGGTGGCTCAGACGGCCAAGAGTCTGCCTACAGTGAAGGAGACGAGCTTCAGTCCCTGGGCTGGGAAGATCCCCTGGAGGAGGGAAGGGCAACCCACTCCAGTATTCTTGCCTGGAGAATCCCCATGGACAGAGGAGCTTGGTGGACTATAGTCCATGGGGTTGCAAAGAGTTGGACGTGACTGAGTGACTAAGCACAGCACAACAAAACCAATGCTAGTCAAATGATAGGTTTTAAGTATGAAGTAATCAACAAATAATCAAGTCACAATCGGCTAAATAAAGACTGTTTTCTCTCAACTTCAGGGATAAGAAAAACACTACCTAATCCATGTATTTTTGAAAAACAGTGAGATGTTGACTGGAAAACTATTTCTATAGTTTGTATCTGGCCATCTTGACAAACTCTATATAAAATTCTTAAAGTCATGTTTACCTGTATATTTTACAGTATCTAACACAGTGTCTAGAACACAGCATTCAAATAGGTGCTGCATTTAGTTGAAGAGAATTCAGTGTTCTTACCTGGTCCCACAAGGCTGCAGCCACTTGATCTATTACAGCTCCCAGCTCTCGGTATTCTCCAGAGTACCGGATGTATGCCCAGGTACACAGGGTGATAAGGGTCAGTCCCATTATCATATTGCATAGGCTAGCTATGATGTCCAAACCAATGAATCCAGTCACACCAGCAATCACATATGTGATAAAGATGACAACAAACAGTGTGGCTGGGGTACGAGCTGCATGGAAGATATTTTTGCTATCATTGTGCTTGATATACTGGATGTAGAGTTCATCTATTTCAGTCTCCAACTGTTGCAAGTAACGCCGGCTAAATTCCTCCCCACCCATCTTCTTCACCCCTCGGAACAGCTTCACAGATTCTTCCTTAAGCTCCAGATGTTTGGTCTGCAGGTCATTAGGGGCCAGAAATGGTTTGTCACCGCCACAGATCTGTATCGAATAGGAAGTATTATTTATGCAGTGTACAGTAAAACTAGCAACTGTATCACAATTTTGCACTTAGCTGAATCTGTTAGAACACATTAATAATCAGAAGCAGCCTACATTTTATTTTGTCAACCCACATCTTTCCACACTCCATTTCTATCAGGGGAGACTTTATATAAGTGGGACTGGTAACTTTATAGGTGACATATTAAAGCCTTAATTTTTATTCTCTTTTTGAAACAGATTGGAATATCCATTACTTAGTCCAATTTCCTCAAGGTGAAAAGGTTTCACTGATTTTTGTTCTACCAATTTGGGATGCAGTTTTGATTTTANTCTTGCAGAAGATGCTTGAGAGTCCCTTGCACAGCAAGGAGATCCAACCAGTCCATCCTAAAGGAAATCAGTCCTGAATATTCATTGGAAGGACTGATGCTGAAGATGAAACTCCAATACTTCGGCCACCTGATACGAAGAGCTATCTCATTTGAAAAGACCCTGATCCTGGGAAAGATTGAAGGTGGGAGGAGAAGGCGACAACAGTGGATGAGATGGTTGGACGGCGTCACCAACACGATGGACATGAGTTTGAGTAGGCTCTGGGAGTTGGTGATGGACAGGGACGCCTGGCGTGCTTAAGTCCATGGGGTCGCAAAGAGTCGGACATGACTGAGCAACTGAACTGAACTGAACAAAACCAAGGGCTTCCCTGGTAGCTCAGCTGGTAAAGAATCTGCCTGCAACGCAGGAGAGCCCAGCTGGATTCCTGGGTCAGGAAGGTCCCCCGGAGAAGGGACAGGCTGCCCACTCCAGTATCCTTGGGCTTTCCTGGTGGCTCAGATGGCCAAGAGTCTGCCTACAGTGAAGGAGACGAGCTTCAGTCCCTGGGCTGGGAAGATCCCCTGGAGGAGGGAAGGGCAACCCACTCCAGTATTCTTGCCTGGAGAATCCCCATGGACAGAGGAGCTTGGTGGACTATAGTCCATGGGGTTGCAAAGAGTTGGACGTGACTGAGTGACTAAGCACAGCACAACAAAACCAATGCTAGTCAAATGATAGGTTTTAAGTATGAAGTAATCAACAAATAATCAAGTCACAATCGGCTAAATAAAGACTGTTTTCTCTCAACTTCAGGGATAAGAAAAACACTACCTAATCCATGTATTTTTGAAAAACAGTGAGATGTTGACTGGAAAACTATTTCTATAGTTTGTATCTGGCCATCTTGACAAACTCTATATAAAATTCTTAAAGTCATGTTTACCTGTATATTTTACAGTATCTAACACAGTGTCTAGAACACAGCATTCAAATAGGTGCTGCATTTAGTTGAAGAGAATTCAGTGTTCTTACCTGGTCCCACAAGGCTGCAGCCACTTGATCTATTACAGCTCCCAGCTCTCGGTATTCTCCAGAGTACCGGATGTATGCCCAGGTACACAGGGTGATAAGGGTCAGTCCCATTATCATATTGCATAGGCTAGCTATGATGTCCAAACCAATGAATCCAGTCACACCAGCAATCACATATGTGATAAAGATGACAACAAACAGTGTGGCTGGGGTACGAGCTGCATGGAAGATATTTTTGCTATCATTGTGCTTGATATACTGGATGTAGAGTTCATCTATTTCAGTCTCCAACTGTTGCAAGTAACGCCGGCTAAATTCCTCCCCACCCATCTTCTTCACCCCTCGGAACAGCTTCACAGATTCTTCCTTAAGCTCCAGATGTTTGGTCTGCAGGTCATTAGGGGCCAGAAATGGTTTGTCACCGCCACAGATCTGTATCGAATAGGAAGTATTATTTATGCAGTGTACAGTAAAACTAGCAACTGTATCACAATTTTGCACTTAGCTGAATCTGTTAGAACACATTAATAATCAGAAGCAGCCTACATTTTATTTTGTCAACCCACATCTTTCCACACTCCATTTCTATCAGGGGAGACTTTATATAAGTGGGACTGGTAACTTTATAGGTGACATATTAAAGCCTTAATTTTTATTCTCTTTTTGAAACAGATTGGAATATCCATTACTTAGTCCAATTTCCTCAAGGTGAAAAGGTTTCACTGATTTTTGTTCTACCAATTTGGGATGCAGTTTTGATTTTATAACATTTTCAGTGGAAAGAAAACTCATCACATTAATAGATATACACAATAATCAGTAGATGTATCCTAATTTAGAATGTTTCTAGTAAAAAGAGGAAATATAGTACTTAGACGGGGAAGGCAGTGGCACCCCACTCCAGTACTCTTGCCTGGAAAATCCAATGGATGGAGTAGCCTGGTGGGCTGCAGTCCATGGGGTCGCTAACAGTCGGACAGACTGAGCGACTTCACTTTCACTTTTCTCTTTCATGCATTGGAGAAGGAAATGGCAACCCACTCCAGTATTCTTGCCTGGAGAATCCCAGGGATGGGGGAGCCTGGTGGGCTGCCGTCTATGGGGTCACACAGAGTCGGACACGACTGAAGTGACTTAGCAGCAGCAGCAGCAGCAGCAGCAGCAGCATAGTACTTAGAAATGTTGGCCCTTGTGGTTTATTTTTTTCTAACAGCTTTTTATACTTAAGATAGAAATTGGACTTATGGAATATGGGGAGGTATAATAGAGAGGGTAGCATGTTATTTTAGCTACTTTAGATCTTATAATAGTGGAAAAATCTGTATTCCTCTACCCCCACAATGTGAACTTTAAAAAGAAATATAGAGATAATTCATTTAAAATACATTTAAATTTTGCATATGTCATGTTCTCTTGATTTGTTTTTAAAATACTTGAGGAATACAATAAAAAGAAATGTGATACACATAGGCTGAGAAAGCATGTCAGAGCCACTTCTGCATGTGTATACAGTGTAATGTGGAAGAAGAAAAGAATGCGTTCATGGAAGAAATACTGATTTTATTTAAAATGTGATTTAAAATATTCTTACCTCTTCCATTTTTTTATTGTATGTATCCTTGGCAGTTGCCACGGCTGCTAAATTATTAGCTTCTGCTGTGGCCTTTGGACAAAGTACAAAGTATGATGTAAATTGGAATTCATATTTATTAGACTTCCACATATATACACACAACGTGCAAGAAATATGCAAAAAATCAAGGTCATCAGATAATTTAAAATGTGCTGAAATACTTCTGTATCTTTTAAATTAGTAAAATTAAAATTTCAAAATGAATAAAATATAGCTTACTCAATAAACCAAAAATGAATTTTCATTTGGAAGATTATTCATCTAAAAATATTTTTAAGCCTTTCACCAAATGTGTGTGTGTGTATGTGAGAGAATCTATAAATCCAGACACACGGGAAATAATATATACATTTTATATATACTAATGGGCTTCCCAGGCAGCACTAGTGGTAAAGAACCTGGCTGCCAGTGCAGGTAGACCTAAGAAACACAGGTCTGATCCCTGGGTCAGGAAAGTCCCCTTGAGGAGGGCATAGCAACCCACTCTAGTATTCTTGCCTGGAGAATCTCATGGACAGAGGAGCCTGGCAGGCTGCAGTCTACAGGGTCATACAGAGTTGGACACAACTGAAGCAACTTTGCACACATCTACTCATACATAAAACTATGTCAACTTTAAAGATTACTACTGATAGGACAGTGTATCACTGATAACATAAAGGAGGCATTAAGATTCAGAAATTAAAAATAAAAAGTATGGAAAAAGCAAGTTTTTCCTTTCTTGAATGTTTGTTTGTAGAGGCCACTTTTAACCTGGACCTGCTTTTCTTGTCACACGTATGACTCTAAACCACAGTATGAGTCTTTTCTAAACAAATTTAGTACAAAGAGAATGAAGACTCTCTTGTAATCTCAGCAAAGTGAGGGTGCTATATGTGTATCTGAAAGTGATTAGATGAATCACTTGCACAAGTGAGTAGTTATTAGAAAAATAATCTATCACTCCACCCATTATTTTTATATGGTGATTTCTGACAGCCAGATTGGAGCATATCTTTAACTTAGCTTTAGTGACAGAATGTTTTAGAATGTCAAGACACCTGATGAATAAATACCTGTAACATGGATTTGGGATGTGGTAATTCTTCACCTTGATAGATCTTTATATAAGCCTAAAAAATAGGAAAGAAAAAAGACTCATGTTCAAGTAATTCCATTCAATATCTATGTTAAATTGTATTCTGAGGTCTAAGGCCTTGACAGTTCAAAAAAATTAGATCTTGACAGTTTCAGGAATTATTATCTTTGTCATACTTTTAATTCCCTCTTTCTTATTAGTTCTTGTTCCTTTTCCTGAGGAGCCCTTTGCACACATTTGCCAATCTCAGTCTTCGCAAAGGCTTACCTACCTCACCTCCTTTAAAACTTTCTCAGATCCCTCTGCTAGGAGTAACATTTTCAGTTACCCACAGCTTGTACCTGCTGCTGCCTCAAGCTTTATGGAACAGATCTGTTAAGGGCCCTGAGTCTCCTACTAAAATCCTATGCTCCTCCATGGTGTTTTATGCACAGCAAGAATTCAAAATTTTAGACAACCTGTCACTTTTTGCTGAGAGTGGTGAAGATAAACAATCATGAAGATGGTATACAACCACATTTGAAATGACAAAACATCCATTTAAAAAATTGTTATTTTAGCCCTTGGAGCATCAATCCAAAAATCAGATTGATAACTGAAATCCACTATATATGTGCATTGGCTTAAAAAATGTGTTTGGGGCTATCTGAGGTAAACAGGTAAATGCAAATTTAAAATATTTCCATTTCAAATTGGCTCTTGGTGCAAAAAGCAGGAAATGTGGAAGAATTTTCTCCAGTAGGAAGGCCAAGTATAACCCATTAGGGAAAATCTTGAGAATGAAGGTAAAATTCAGTATAGATCATAAGTGAAGACTATGTGACCCTGGGAAATGCCTCCTCCCCGTAAAGAGAAGCAAGACTTTTCCAACTCCTAGATACATTTCTGTTTCGAAATAATTTCCCTCAAGATAAAAGGTGACAGTAAAGTTACCTCAAGGAGTTTTCTCAAAAAATAATTTCAGAAAGCAAGCTCCTCTTGGGAGTCTGATAAATTTTTAAAATCATTTGTATATATTCCTCATACCTCCCCCCCACCCCCCATATTACAGAGTCTATCATTTTCTGTTGTTTTAGGTAGGAACTGCATTCCCAAACATGTCAAATCTAAATACTCGCAAGTGCTCTAGAAATGAGAATGATACCTTGAAGTACTCTACCAGACCTCGGCAGGTGATTTTGTTCCCATTGATCTCTTTAATGTCTAGGCTCTCGGGACTAAGCAGCCAAGGAATGAGGATTTTCAAATTTTTGATGAATTCATCATCTATTTCTAAAGTAGAAGAAAGTTCATCATTATTTTAAAATTGTTAAAATCTTTCATGGAATACTATAAAACATACGGTAACTACCTCTATTTTTTCCCTAGTGATAAAGCTATCACTCACCTTCTGATCATCTAAATTACTCCTGAAACCCACTTTTCTCAGGGTGAACTATACTCCTTGCCCAACTCCTATTGCTAGTCTTTCTCATCTTCACTCCAACTACATATTTATTTTGTCTTTCACCTATAAAATAGCTTTCTTGATATTAAATAATACACACGTTTCATACCCCATTCACATAACCATGTCATGCATTCTGATGCCTTTAAGTCTTGTTCATGGTTTTATACAGAGAGAGTTATAAATGGAAGGGCAGATATTTACTGCCTTATAAAATGTATTCCCTCCAGAAAGTATATCCAAAAGTTTTCTGTGTTTACTGTGCCAAGCTTATGAAAAATGTGTAGAACTGTGTAAGGTGTGTTAGCTAGTACTCAAGTTCAAAAAGAAGTGAAATAGGCCTTCCTCTAGTAGTGAAACTCAACAACACAAAATACAACTAAGAAAAGCAATGGAGGCCTTTTAGCTAGCTGATCAGAAGTAGTCTGAGTTGTTTAGTACAACTAATGGTGACTGCAGCCGTGAAATTAGAAGACGCTTACTCCTTGGAAGGAAAGTTATGACCAACTTACATAGCATATTAAAAAGCAGAGACATTACTTTGCCACAAAGGTCCATCTAGTCAAGGCTATGGTTTTTCCTGTGGTCCTGTACGGATGTGAGAGTTGGACTGTGAAGAAAGCTGAGCACCAAAGAATTGATGCTTTTGAACTGTGGTGTTGGAGAAGACTCTTGTGAGTCCCTTGGACTGCAAGGAGATCCAACCAGTCCATTCTGAAGGAGATCAGTCCTGAATATTCACTAGAAGGACTGATGCTGAAGCTGAAATTCCAATACTTTGGCCACCTGATGCGAAGAACTGACTCATTGGAAAAGACTCTGATACTAGGAAAGATTGAGGGCAGGAGAAGGGGACGACAGGATGAGATGGTTGGATGGCATCACTGACTCAATGGACACAGGTTTGGGTAGACTCTGGCAGTTGGTGATGGACAGGGAGGCCTGGCGTGCTGCAGTTCATGGGGTTGCAGAGTCGGACACAACTGAGCGACTGAACTGAACTGATTACATATAACCCATTTTATAGTATTAGGTTCAAGCTTAGTATTACAAATTTAGCAAAGTAACACAGAAAACACATTCAGAGGAGTCTTTTGAACACAGCAATAATTTTTAAAATCATACGTAAAAAGCAGAGACTTGGTATATCCAGAGACTTGGTATCTAAGCAAAGATACCATGATTTTTAAAAACCTGAATTTCAGCAGAGTCACTGAGTTTTTAGGCTTTGGGATTGGTGATTTCTAAGGTCTTAAGGATAAAGATTCAAACCTTATGATTGTGTTTTGCATGTCCCCTGCTTGTTACTGAAATATCAGTTTACATAAGAATTTATGGTTCTTTTCTTTCGCTTACTGTTTATGACATGTATGAGCATGATGTTGGAAATTCTTCCAATGTATTTTCCTTCATGTTTTGTACAGCTTTGAAATTTGTGTCCATATTTTATGAGGACTTGGACAGGAGTTTATTCAAATTTTTTTTTGTTTGCATTGTACCAGTTTTTACTGATAACTGTGCTCTGTATTTGGAGACAGAAATGACAACCCACTCCAGTATTCTTGCCTAGAGAATCCTGTGGACAGAGAAGCCTGGTGGGCTTGTCCACAGGGTTGCACAGAGTCAGACACAACTGAAGTGACTTAGCATGCATGCATGCATTGGAGAAGGAAATGGCAACCCACTCCAGTATTCTTGCCTGGAGAATCTCAGGGACAGAGGAGCCTGGTGGGCTGCCATCTATGGGGTCGCTCAGAGTCAGACATGACTGAAGTGACTTAGCATGCATGCATGTGCTCTGTATTATAGGTTTATTCAGACATATTTATTATGGTGGTTTGCTTCTTAGTTACCAATTTTCACTGAAATACTGGTATTTGTATTATATTATCATGTCTCCTTTGTCGTATTTTATTGCCTATTATGTATCTGTATTCACTGATGCTAGTAGGTTTCTTTTTTACTATGCGATATTATGCTTTTTTCAACATTAGTAGAATATTGCTATATATCTAGAATATATGAATTCTTCCAGAATATCTGTATAAAACAAAAAAGATTTCTCCTTCTAAAACCACTGTAAAATCACTTTCAAAACATGCAAATTCCACTCCTCCCCAAATTTCCTTGTAAAATTATAATTGAATAAGATACACACTCTGGCACTAAGTGTATTAATTATCAAAGTAACCAGCACAGTATCACACATTTGGACAAAAATATGTGTTCTGACAATAGCATTAGCCATATAACTTTGTTCTCACCAAAGGCAGGCATTCCAATTTTGGATTCAGAAAATACAAACAATATATTCATGACATACACAAGTGGGAGCTCTTGCTAACAATACTGGTGGAAGAAAAGTAAGCACATGACCCAGAACAGCTGCAGACCAGTTCAGATCAATTTGCGGAGGTGTGCTCACCAGCCTTGACTCACTGCAAGCGTTCAATAATATGTGTGGGTGGATGACTACTCACAATGATTTCTGTTTTCATCATTTCTCAAGAATTTTTGTCACAAGACTAAAACTTTGTTAGGAATTCAGGATCTAGGTCAAAGAAGTCATCTGTAACAACTGAGGACATGATACATGCTTTATAAGAATTCCACACGGCAGAAGCACCTATGGTGTAGGGCTGCTGTGGAAACTAACCAAGGAAGATCTTTTCTCAGGATCATTTGACTCTGACAAGTCATGAGAAATACATCTTTAAAAATAATAACCTTGCACTGGGGTTTGGCTATACTTTCTGAAGTCTAACTGGAGCTGTTAAGGAAGCAGCTCCCCAGTTTATGATGTCGTTGCCTGGTCATTCTACAGGTGGCATTATAACACAGAACCACTTCAGAAACAGGTTAACTCCTTGTTAACTACAAGATTGGATCTGCTATATGAGGGGACATATTCAGTAGGCACTTGGTAAGAATTGGTCGAATGCATAATGGATGAATGTGATTCAGTGCTTTTGGTCCTTTTGATTTCCTAAGTGGGAAGTGATTCAACTAACAGCAATTAAATATAATCATAGTAGTATAAGTTTTATAACACTGGAAATAGTAAGATAGGGTAACAATTTTGATAATGTGAGGGACCATAAACAAAAAATAATTATAACAATTACTGCTGCTAAGTCGCTTCAGTCATGTCCAACTCTGTGCGAACTCATAGACGGCAGCCCACCAGGCTCCCCCGTCCCTGGGATTCTCCAGGCAAGAACACTGGAGTGGGTTGCCATTTCCTTCTCCAATGCATGAAAGTGAAAAGTGAAAGTGAAGTCGCTCAGTCATGTCCAAATCTTAGCGACCCCATGGACTGCAGCCCACCAGGCTCCTCCGTCCATGGATTTTCCAGGCAAGAGTACTGGAGTGGGGTGCCATTGCCTTCGATAACAACTGAGTTAGAAAATTATTTCTGTACGTGTATCGAAAGAGTATGTGAGAAACTATCATCAAAGAATTTCTGCACAATTGTTTATTAAAAGATGTTTTTTCCCCTGGAAGCAACCACTCAGATGACAGCCCTCTGGAGAACAGCTTGGCCAGAAGACAAGACATTCTGGATAGAAGTAACACCATATTATAAGATTCAGGATGGGATGAAAAACTGATGTAGACAGCAGACTCAAAACTGCCCAAGGAAACACTGAGGCATACTAGAACATTTTAGCGCATAGAGGGATTTAGCAGTAGTCTTGTAAAGCCTCATTAAAACGGAACTTTGACAGGCAACTGAAGCTGCCTTTCATTTCTCTTTCCCTCAAGCTAGCCACTTTGGTAAACTTGCAACTCATGGTTAACTGTAAACCAACTGTGAGTCAATATATGTTTAGATTATGAGTAAAATTTGATGAGGAACAAATCTATTTAAAACTGTGATTTGTATCTGCATGGTTTATCTTAAACTCTTTCCTTGAATTCTTTCATTGCAAAATGTATCTGTTAATTTAATAACTGTAGCTGTGTACTACAGGAAAGAAACAAGGCAGGGTACTTTTTTGTCCCAATAAAGGACTGTTGTTGAAGGCCTGCTCCTGCTCTGCCTGCTTATG
Source organism: Oreotragus oreotragus (assembly GCA_006410675.1). Lineage (NCBI taxonomy): Eukaryota > Metazoa > Chordata > Mammalia > Artiodactyla > Bovidae > Oreotragus > Oreotragus oreotragus. The sequence continues at coordinate 71,189 of SJYX01000132.1, forward strand.
GCTCTCCAACCCCAGAGAAGAAAGAAAGGCCTTGTGGGAACCCTCTCTTTATATAATTTATTCAAAACACATTGAAGCCATTAGGTCACTGCACAGTATTAAGAGGTCTGTGCTCACTGGTGGGGTGGAATTCATAAGTGACAGTGAAATTATACGATCTTGGAATCCATGCATTAATATGTGCCTGCCTACAGTTGTCTTGCTGTTGTATAATGAAAAGACAATTTAAAACATGTATAAAAACAATTGCTCATTCTATTTATGATATTAACTGCAATGGTAAAATAAAAGGTATCTGAGAGAAAACACTATGGATACATGGAGGAAAAAAACTGGTTTGCTTTTTGAACTTGCCAGTTCCACAAAACTGAACACAAGTTGTTCAGCTGTCATTTTAAAAAGTAATTTTAAAGTCCTTTGAGAACAACTGTGCTGCAAGGCTTGTTATGCCACTGTCTCATTACCCCTGGCACAATGCAGAAAGGCCAAAGTAAATTAAGCACATGTTTGAATTTAGTGGTGTACTTAATGCTAGGCTTACAAATAAAAAAGTCAGAGATGTCTTTGTACTGAGGTAGGAGGTAGATTGGAGAAGGTGATGGCACCCCACTCCAGTACTCTTGCCTGGAGAATTCCAGGGACCGGGGAGCCTGCTGGGCTGCCGTCTATGGGGTCGCACAGAGTCACACAAGACTGAAGAGACTTAGCAGCAGCAGGAGGTAAATAGACCCCCGCCCCCCCCAGGATAAGGCAATTGGAGACTCATTCCCTACTGATGGAAGCTCCAAGTCAGGAACAGCAGGACAATTAAGGGAGGAGGCTGGGCCTTGCCCAGACCAGGTTTTCTTTGCTTGTGAAGTCAGGAGACCTCCCTGAACGTACATGTGCAGAAAAGGATAACTGCAGGCGAATGGAGGAGCAATGTCAAGCGATGCTCTACCCAGATGCCTCTGTGGTAGGATCCATCTTGGCTAAGAGATGTGTGTGCACACATGGAAGGATCCTGAGGTACACCAAAGTTGGACTGCGAACTAGGCAAATCAAAATGACTGGCCAAAGGAAACTTGGAAGAAACGCCCATAAAAGTAATTCAAATTGCCATGAGGGTACAACTCAGGGACTCTCCCTCTGAGTCTGCTTGTGTGTCCATCCACACATACTGTACTTTTTTCCCCTCTTGATAAATACTTTCCTTGTTTCACTACGTTCCATCTTTGTGGGAATTCTTTTCTGCAAAGCCAAAGGGCCAGGGCCCTTGTCACTGAGCATTGGTCTAGTGGCTAGGATCTGGTGTTTTCACCATCGCAATCCAGCCCAGTCTCTGGCTAGGAACCCAAGCCCCACTCTAAACCATTGCAGGCTGAGGCCATGTGAGATCAATACTACCTTGGATTAACTGCAAAGCAAATATCTAAAGACCTAATGATTATTAGGAAGGATGAGCTTCTGCAGATTCTCCTGCCTCCACCTCCTGCTGCCCCCCTTCCCTCTTTTTTTAGACAATTTGAATTGCTTTGGAATCTTAAGCATTAGTCATATATCTATGTTTAAGAGACGATTACATACTATTACTTTGAGAAACACTCTGGGGCTTTTGGTTTTTTAAGAAACTAGTCCTCATCCAGAAGATGCTTTCATTATTAGTGAAGTTTTTAATTTATAATTAAATTTTTCAGCAGCAGTTTGAAAGAGCTTCACTTCAGTATTATGCAATATTTTTTTCTATCTCTAATTATATAACAATACAAATATTCCAATAATATAGACTTCTATTTTCCCTTTTAATATAAATACGGAAAATGTAAAAAGAAGATATTAAGGAGCATTTCTCAATGCAGAGGTGAGCAGGAACCTCTGAGAAAGGGGAGGGTTACTGCCCCCAGGTGAGTGCAGGATTTAGTCTATTTTCTCTGTGTACATATTTGGCACCCATAGAACCCCACAGATCAAGGAGGTGCTCTAGCATGAGCTGGGGATTCTCAATCCCCCTGACAATTTCTAATCAGCACACCCAGATCAGTGAACAAACTAAACTAGCAGCTATAAGCCCAGTGGATAAAATCAGACTTAGTGACATAAACACATTCACTAAAAGACAGACAGACCTTTCAGTTTTCCATCAAAGTTTGGATTGGTAGCTACTTTTAGGCCAGGATGAGGTAGCAGAAAACAGGAAATTTTGGTGAAACAGGAATGGATGTGTTTTCGAACATTCTGGAGTTCTTCATGCTGGTTCCCTGAGACCTGTAGTAAATCATTCTGAAGTTTAAATGACTTTCAACACAAATTGAACTCCAAAAGAATTCTGTGGCATTTATATTTGCTATGTCTGGTCACAATGATAAAAAATGACATGACAGGCTGATACTTAAAGTTTTGGGTCAATTTGCCACATAGCCACATTTAAGTATAGTATACATATGGCATTATTACTATAATTAACAAATGTCTACTCTTACTCAGAAGAGCCTTCCCATTTTTTAGTACAAATTAGTGGGATTTTACTCCAGCTAGTTCCTACAAATTCAAATTTTAATTCAAAGTACTCACAAAGACATGAATAGATCATAAGATATTCCTACCTTCTTTTCAGGAGGTACTCAAAGACAGCCTCTTGTCACTTGGTAGGTATACATTTAAATTCTAGAAAGACATCTATTACTATAATTAACAAATGTCTACTCTTACTCAGAAGAGCCTTCCCATTTTTTAGTACAAATTAGTGGGATTTTACTCCAGCTAGTTCCTACAAATTCAAATTTTAATTCAAAGTACTCACAAAGACATGAATAGATCATAAGATATTCCTACCTTCTTTTCAGGAGGTACTCAAAGACAGCCTCTTGTCACTTGGTAGGTATACATTTAAATTCTAGAAAGACATCTGGATAGTTGGGTATTTACATACAAGCTAAACTGCCTCCTTTTTCCCTAGGTATTAGACAGTTAATAGTACAAATTATCCTAAAAAATAACCATACCCTAAAAAAGTAAGCTTAGAGATCCTGATTATCAAGAGTTCTTTTTTTAATCTCCATTTTTTTTTTTCTGATTACTCATTAGGTATTTTTTTGGATATCTGTTCAACTATTGAACTATCATGACACAGACAGTTAATAGCCTCCTCCTAATATCACATTCTGTGAACTACTAGCAAAATGTCCTAAGATTGACTTNCTTAGAGATCCTGATTATCAAGAGTTCTTTTTTTAATCTCCATTTTTTTTTTTCTGATTACTCATTAGGTATTTTTTTGGATATCTGTTCAACTATTGAACTATCATGACACAGACAGTTAATAGCCTCCTCCTAATATCACATTCTGTGAACTACTAGCAAAATGTCCTAAGATTGACTTTGGGGATCTTAAAACTTAAATATTTTCTTAAATTGACTTAAAGTCTCTGCTAAAACATGAATCCAGATATTTGTACTGTCAATCTTCAACTGATTTAACTCTTCAAATTAAAGATTTTATCTTTAGGAATAAATCATTGTTTTATAGATAGCTACAAAAGAACTTTTTTTCTGAATCATAATTATCGATAATATTTAAAATTGTAATTGACATTTTATTAAGTATCACTCTTTGTTCACAGAGATACTATGAAGGTCAGATGAGGTTGTGGCTATTGAGTATCTATTCAAGAAGTCACTAAACAAAAATAATTTTAGATCACTGTTGGGGAAATTTCATGCATCTAGACAGCTAACAAACCTTGAGGCGTTTTTCCAAGAATTTGGAGCCACCGTCAGATCCATATGAAAATTCGTATGGGAAGCTCCAGTCTCGAACGAGAAATATCAGACTCTAAGAGACAATAAGAACAAAGGATTGATAAAGGAACTCTAAATTGCCTCCATCTGGTTTTTACTTAAGTATATTAAATGATATTATTGCCATCTGAATAGTGTTCTTCTCCACATAAAGGAATTAAAAAGCAAACATAAAACCTAGGAAAGTTGTTTCTGAGCATTCACTCCTCTCTGAGATCATCCTACCTGTTTCCATTAAATGTGAATAGAAAGCTGCCCCGAAAATGACTAAAGTTACATAGTGCCATTCAGCCAGTTTGAGGCACCTCTGTCAGTTTTCAGGAAGCTTTTTATGAAGATTCAAGTTTTATTTGAAGAAAATTTTCTCCTTCCGTCTGTCTAAATATTTTTCCTCTATCACATCTGTCCCCTTCTCTTCTTCGGGGGCTCTCATCATGCTTCCCTGGTGGCTCAGAGGTTAAAGTGTCTGCCTCCAATGTGGGAGACCCAGGTTCGATCCCTGGGTCGGGAAGATCCCCTGGAGAAGGAAATGGTAACGCACTCCAGTACTCTTGCCTGGAGAATTCCATGGATGGAGAAGCCTGGTAGGCTACAGTCCATGGGGTCGCAAAGGGTCAGACACAACTGAGCCACTTCCCACCCTTCTCTTCTTCGGGGGCTCTCATCATGCATTCCTGGTAGGCAGAGGGTTTTGTGGGGCCTGAAAGTTATAAGATCTGTGCGGGGGAGGGCTCAATAGGAAAAAGGTGTAAAAATGGGCTAAAAAGCTGATATTTACAATGAGAAAAATAACAAATTACAAATTTTAAAACACTGACCAATACCACAAACGCACTTGTAAAAATCCAGAAAAATAACTAACATACCTTTGTAATACTTTTTTCTCCCACTTTTTGACTGCAAACACTTTGATCACTTTTTTTTTTGATCACTTCTTCACATGACAATTTTGAAATATTTTCTGTTAGAAAGCTAATTCAGTCTATCCTCTAACAAGGCCAAAATTTTTATTGTAAAAATGTTTTTTATTGCTAATAGTTTAGAAATATTTCAGCTTCACAACTTGTTATTTATAATATCATATTTCTTCATCTGTTAAACAGAGATAATAAGGGAGCCAGCCTCATAGGACTACTAAATGAAATAGTATACAGAAGACATTTTGAACAGTACCTGGTCCAAAATGCTATGTTAGCTACCTGATTTGATTTTAATGGCCACATAGTATTTTAGCACATGGATAGACCTAACTTATTTTGCATTCTCCTAGATGTTTTCCAGTTTTTCTAAGTACTATTCTAAGAAATGCATTGATAAACACCCCTAAAGCTGAGTATTTGTTTATATCCAGAAGGATTTTTATCAGGGACTGTGTTCCCCAAATTAGAACAATCATTAGAATCATTTGAGAGGCTTTTAAAAGTACAGAATTCTTGGGCCCCCCTCCATACCTATGGCAACCAAGGTAAGAGCAGCTTTCCTTTATCAAGTGCCTACTATTAAGTCAAGCACAATATCAGTATCATGCTGCTGCTGCTGCTGCTACTGCTGCTGCTAAGTTGCTTCAGTCGTGTCCGACTCTGTGCGACTCCATGGACTGCAGCCTACCAGGCTCCTCCGTCCATGGGATTTTCCAGGCAAAAGTACTGGAATAGGGTGCCATTGCCTTCTCCGACCAGTATCATACACATGATGTATTTCATGCACTGCTGCCCCAGGAGAAGTTATAATTTACTATTAGTCTTAAAAGAGATATATAAAAATCACCTTCAGCCCCTCAACCTGATGTTAATCAAGTAATTTTCCCAAAGCCACAAGACCAGAGTGGAAGAGGTGGCATTTAAACTTGGGAAAATTCCTGCTGCACTGCCTCAAAATTAAGTATAGAGCACATAGTTTACAATCTGACACATTAAAGCATTCTTTTATAAGTTAGATTAAGTTATACTTCAATTTTAGTATCTGGAAAAATGCAAGAACTTGAGGGAAAAATTAGAAAATTTTAATGAAATTAGCTATCTTTAAAAGTCTAAGGGTTACATCTCTGGGCTTCTAACTGAGCCTTTTAGTCTTGCCCATTAAAAGTGATATCGCTTTTAACTCTCTTTTAAGCTTTTCCATCCTTTCTTTCCCTTTACGGTTTATCTGTTGAAGAACCTACAAATCTGACCTGGAGAGATTTCCATAACCTGAACCTTGCTGACTGCATAGTCACAGGGCAGTTCAACGTGTTCTTTCATCCTCTGAATTTCCTACAAATTGGCAACTGGATACAGAGTCTTGATCTGACTCTGGTTTTACTTTTTGGCAAGACTCTATGAAACAGAGTGTTCTTTTATAAGGAAGCATATAGTATATGATTATTTCTCCTTTGGTGAAGTTACGTTACCTTTGCTTAACTGAAGCTCAATTCTTCAGAAGATTTCTCGTTAAGGGCTCATGGGAAGAACATTCTTTGTATTCTTACATGCTAATAACATTATGTTCCCTTGATAAGTGAAAGTCAATTTTGCTGGATATAAAATCCTTAGCTCACATCTTTCCTTAAACAGGGACACGTCTTAGAATTATGGATGTTTCTTGTTTCATTACAGTGTAAGCCCCCCTCGCCCCCGTGTGTGTGTGTGTGTGTTCTGTGGATTCTTGTAGAGAAAGGAGAGATTCCTGTGGAGCAGAGCATTTAAAAATATCCATATACACTATCTTTAAATAGATGTTCATTCTTGTCAACATTTTTGTCAAAATATGATAATTTGTATTTAGAACATTTCTACCTAAAACATGCACTTTGAAAATAGAGGTTAGATAAGAAGCAACTTTTGCAAAATAGAGGTTCATGAACCAGGATAAATGAAACCAACTATGTGGATTTGGCTATATTTTGCATTTTTCTTGGAAGAGTTTAGTCTCTTTTCTTGGTCTTTTTCACTGGGCATCTTCCCAAGTCAACCAAATGAGGACCATGTGTAGAATAGGATCAAAGATGAAGTCGTATTTTCTTAAATAAGTACTCTATATTCTACCTACCTCTAGTGTCAAATTCTAAGTTGCTTCCCTAATGCTCCCATCTGGTGCTGTGCTGGTATAAACTGGCTCACCATCAACAATAACATGCCTTGATTTGTGGCATTTGACAATTTCTGCTGTGCAAATGTGCCTACCATGGCTGATTTCAAGCTACTAACAGTTTAATAACTGGCTTATGTAACTCCTGAATATTTACTAGTTAGTTCTCAAAGTGGTATAAGCCAGCTACAGTACACCCATTGTCCCCATCCCCTCCCCAAATAATTCATATGCTTTACATTTATCTTGTACGGAATGCTATGAATTTCAGTCCTTATTTCAAAATCCATCCATTGTTCCACACTGCTGAATTTTGATTTGTTCATACATATAGGCAGAGATTTAAAAAGTCAAGAATACAGATTACTCTAACTTTCTCAGATAAAAATATCTGAAGTCATACTTTTAAAAAATAAATTAAATCCAGTCAGGCAACTGGGGAAAATGATGGACCTACACTTTGCATATCCTTCAAGTGATCATAGGATGAAAATTATGAAAAACACTGTAACTTTTGTTTATTTTCGTTTGAAGACCATTCGAAAGGAATGCTATAGCACCACTATTAGTGAAAAATGGAAAAAAATTCAAATGCTCAACAATTGGGAATGGTTATATACATTATGGCATATTAATATATTACATAGCTATTAATATTACAAATGTGGGAAGTGTATCAATACATGTATTACATCAGTATAAAAAGGCTTACATGAAAAAATGTTATCTGAATTATAATGCTAAATTTATGTGCACATCCATTATTAATACATTAAAACACTCCCAAACTCCCAGGAAAAAACTGTTCTAGAGTCATGTAGCCAGTGAATACCTGAACTAGTTTAACCTATTTAATCAATCAATTTCAGTTTTAATTTCAGCTTCAGGTAGTAAGTAAACACTGGAACTCATTTTAAACCCTTCTAAGTAAGTAACACCTCACTTCAACCAACAGCCCATTGAAAGCCAACCAGTGACAGCTTCATACTTTAAAAGTCAGTCAAGTAGAAGAATCACCTCAGAAAACTAACTGAGGCTATGTCAACCCATTGCTAACCTCTGGAACCAGACACAAAACATGCTTCTGTATTCAACAACAAAACAATAATTAAAAAACTGATGTCAAATCATTCTTGTCTCTGTAAACCATGAAAATCCAAGACAAAGCCCCCAACTCTACATAATAATCATTTGTTTTGCTCAGTGAAACTCCCAAGTATAACTCTTTTACTAAACCAACCAATAAACTCAGCTCTGGTTTTGGTATCAGGTTTTGAGTGAAGGTCTCATCCTCCAACAATTCTGAAGTCCTACCGAGGTAGTTCTGAACGCCCTCACTGGGCAGTATGCCCTGTGAACCTCAAGTTAACATGTGTACTTTCCATGTCCCCTGTTTCCAAATTCCATCTGTCCTTGGAATTTACTTAGAGGTGAATCTGCCTCAACAATGATAAAATCTGAGTTCTAATTTGTTTCACTGAGCTCTTGCTGCTGATTAATTTGTTATCCTAGAACTTTATATGGGTCAGTAGTTCTATGTCTCTGTAAAGGGTAATTCAACCTTTTTTTTTAGTAAGTGTACTCACTGAATAAAAAATTATACCTAACTTTTGTATAATGTTATTAGAACTTTTGGTTTTAGAGGTATATTATTCAGTAACTATTTTTGCCATTAATCTGGGTTGTTGTTTTTTTTGCTGCTTTTCCTTTTGTTTGAAAATTCACTCAAAGTATTGTATTTTATCTTGAACTGTCTTGTGTCACTGAATGTATAAGGAAGTGCTTTATAAAGAACAGAGGCAAAGACCTATCTTAAGTAGTAACCAGATTAATCAGGATGCCCCAAACACTAATGGTTGGAGGTCTGTTAAACCAGCAACAAATTCATGCAAAACTAGTCAGTCAAATTTTGCCTTGCGTTCTCTATAACACTTAGAGGCCATTCTCATTCTTGTAAATTTGCAAATTACTTTGTTTAGTCCATAATGTAGGATCAATGACTATCAGATTATTGACTGTATGTAGCACTGTTCTAACACTTGCTTGAGGACCCAGGTGCTTTTCATAAGCACACAATTTGAGCAACTTGTTTGTTACAGGCTTGTGTATATCAAAGCTGCAATCTTCTCCTGGAAGAATTTCTGCTTCCTATTTGTATTGCATTACAATCCTAATATTTGCATTTACAGTAATAAATTATCCTTAAAAATTTAGAATAACACTGTGTTAAGCTTCGGACATGTCAAAACAAATAATAAAGATAAGATGTTCTATAAAAATGAAGATAAAATAAAAAACACTCAGTTAGCTTCTTAATTAGTAAAAGGCCTCAAAACAAACTGCTGACTCTGGAAGACTCAATTTCACTCTCTAACCTTCTGAAATTTACTCTATTGACAGTGTATCTCTCTCTTCTCAGTTTTATCTTCATCAATCACTTCACTCCTTCAAAACCTTCTTTTTCTTCCTCTGACCTCCTGAACTATTTCCTTAGTGATTTTTGCAGGAAAGAAGTAGTCATATTGCCCCAACTGCTTAAAACTACTATATCTGAAGACTGTTGTATAGAAGTTGAATTTAAACACTGGCCTCAGTTATAAGCAATTTCTTTTAGCACAGGAAGACAGAAATTTGCTGCAGAATTCAGGATCCTGTTGCTTAGTATCCTGAATTATCAGTTATTTCCCAACTAAGTTCACTTAATTATTAGTCCCTCTTGTTAGGTTAGAAAAAATTGGTTAAAAGCAGTAAAAAGACCAGGAGAGCATTTAAATGTCCCAGCTCATCTTAAAAAAATAAGAATAAAAATGTTAATAGCCTTTCAAGGGCAAGAAATATAGAAAAATACAATGCAAGGCCATTTCAGAAGACTTTCTCTGAAATGAACTGGACATCGATTAAAAATTGTGAACAAAACAAGGATGAATCAATAGGAAACTTTAAAAATAGACTTCAGGAAAATTTCAAACAATACTCTCAGTACTTAAATAGCCAAAATAAAGGGAACATTGTCTTCCCTTTTAAAAATGGGCTCAGAGGAGAACAGGATGACAGCAGATGAGATGGTTGGATGGCATCACCAACTTAATGGACATGGGTTTGGGTGAACTCCGGGAGTTGGTGATGGACAGGGAGGCCTGGTGTGCTGCGGTTATTGGGGTTGCAGAGTCGGACACGACTGAGCGACTGAACTGAACAGACAAAAAAAAAAAAAGGAATCAGAAAAAAAATATTTTTAAGAGAAATCATCAACTTAGAAATCTACACTTTATGGCTGGCTTTTCAGACAGGCTTATCTATAGGGACCCCTATAGATACTTTAAGCAGAAAATCTGCTGAAAGAACCAAAGTTTCATATTAGCTAAAGATACCTACACTGTACATGATTAAAAAAGAAACTGAAGAATCTCTTTGAGTAAAAGTTTCCAAGGATACAGACAGAAAAATGATAGAATAATCTATAATAGTCCAGACTATTGGTGGTGGTGTTTAGTTGCTGAGTCCTCTCAGACTCTTTTTTGACCCCAAGGACTGTAGGCCTGTCACACTCCTCTGTCCACGGGATTTCCCAAGTAAGAATACTGGAGTGGGTTGCCATTTTCTTCTCCAGGGGATCTTCCCAGCCCACAGACTGAACCCACATTTCCTGCATGAGCAGGTGGGTTCTTTATCACTAAGCCACCAGGGAGGCCTGAATCCAGATTAACCCCTTCCAAATGATCACAAATCTTGATTTTTTATACACATAAAAAGATTGGGTTATGCTTCTGCGGCTGCTGCTGCTAAGTCGCTTCAGTCGAGTCCAACTCTGTGTGACCCCATAGATGGCAGCTCACTAGGTTCCTCTGTCCCTGGGATTCTCCAGGCAAGAGTACTGGAGTGGGTTGCCATTGCCTTCTCCAGGGGATCTTNTCGCTTCAGTCGAGTCCAACTCTGTGTGACCCCATAGATGGCAGCTCACTAGGTTCCTCTGTCCCTGGGATTCTCCAGGCAAGAGTACTGGAGTGGGTTGCCATTGCCTTCTCCAGGGGATCTTCCCAGCCCTGGGACTGAACCCACATTTCCTTCATTGGCAGGTGGGTTCTTTATCACTGAGCCACCAGGGAAGCCCAAGTCCAGATTAACTCCTTCCAAATTATCACAAATCTTGATTTTTTATACACATAAAAAGATTAGGTCATGGCAGTTATTAAGTCAACAACATGGTCAACATCCAAGACTCAATGTCTTTTATGGCCTATTTCTTGACCCAATAGTCATGGCTTATCCTCCTTGCCTCAGAGCAGTTGCAGTCTTGTCTAACTACTTGAAGCATCTACAGATTATGTACTAGGACCACCTTTAAATCTGATGATACCATATACAAACTGTTGCTAACTGAGAACATCTCACTTTTTTCTATTAGTCTTAACTAATTAAATGTGCTATCTTTTAAATTATAAACCATCAATGTAATACTTTCAATTCAGAAATTCTACTACCTTTTTCCATTGAAAAAGAACTTTATGATTGTGTTTCTACAGTTCAAGAAGGGGCCATGCCCAGTATAAGCATTTTGGACACTCTCATATCAATTTTTGACTTAAACTGTTTGTTCATGGGTCTTATCTTAAAAATGTAAAGAGGTAATACTAGGCAAGATATGTAATAGCTACACCAAATCTTGAATCCAGGTTTTCCAATTTTGGGTCCGAAAAGTTTATTTGTATGCAAATTATATACAATCCTAAATATGCATATAATGCCATAATTAGCAAGCATTAATTAAATGTCTGCTGTATATAAAGTAGGTGGTGTGTGTATACTCAGTCATGTCCGACACTTTGGAACCCCATGGACTGTAGCCTGCTAGGCTCCTCTGTCCCTGGAATTTTCCAGGCAAGAATATTAGAGTGGGTTGCCGTTTCCTACTCCAAGGTATCTTCCCACCCTAAGGAGAGAATCTGTCTCTCCTGAGTCTCTTGCATTAGGAGACAGATTCTTTACCACTGAGCCACCTAGGAAGCCTACAAACTAGGCGGTCTAGACTAAAAAAAGTTAACTGCAAAGGTCCTCCTCTTAACATATTTATAATTTAGCTAGTGGGATGGGATTTGCACATTCAACTATAGGACCACAAGCTATAGTTCAGTAAGCACCTAGCATCAGAAAGAGGAAGAGAGACATTAAGGGGTGGTGGTGAAATGCAAGGGCTTTGAGCCTGTGGCCTAGGTTGAAGGCCAGCTCTGCAACTTAAAGATACATGTGGCCTAGGACAAGTTTCTTAACTACTCTAAGCCATGGTGCTTCCCCATCAGTTAAAAAAAAATAGGAATAAAGAAGGAGTAACAACATTATTTGTTTTATATAACTATAATGAACATTCATGTGAATCATGTAAGAAATATACTGAGCATGGGGCCTGGCACAAAAATAAGAGTTCAGTAAAATATTATTACTATGTAGGTCTTCCAGACACTTATGAATCTACATAAGGACACTGGGGGAATCCTGATCTATACCACTGACCTAATTCTGAGTAGCCAGATGAACATTTTATTCTAATTTCACACAATTCTCAGATTACCTAAATTGCTCTCTGGACAGAACATGCGATAAGGCACCTTTCTCAAACTGCTGTCCTTTTCCTCAGCCCCACCAAGAGAATGTCTTTTCCTTTCATTCAGAGCCCGGGCAGCCAAATAACAGATTCTCATTTTCTCAGTGAAATCATGGATTTCTCTGGTATGAACTTGGCAGTTGCAGTCATCACAGATATTTGACCAAGGATGTTTTGTTTTGAAATTCCGAAGTAGCTGAAATCACTATCAAATTTTACTCCATAGAGGAACACTCAAATCACGGGAATAAAGGGTCCTTAAATATAATTAAGTAAACCACTGTAACATAATTCCTGATTTGCCATATGTAGGACCAATTTAGACAAGAAACTGTGAGAAACAGAAGGTTTATCCTAATATATTAGTACATTATCATAAGCTTCCTCTACTATTATTTTCTAGCAATCTCCAGTTTAAAACTGGAATGGAGATATCCGCTCACCAATAATTACAACTCCACTGAAAGGAACATGAAGAACTGAGTTCCACTCTCACTTCACAAAGAGAATTCAGATTGTTCTTTTCCCAGCTTTTGTGAGGCATAATTGACATATAACACACTGTGTACATTTAAGGTCTGCAATGTGATTATTCAATACAAATATATATTATGAAATGATTACTGCAATTGGGGTAGCAAACACCTCTGTCACCTTAGTTATGACCTGTGTATACAGGTATGTGGTGAATCTATTCCAAAGGTTTAGGGTATTGATGGGCCTCTAAGCATACAAAAATGATTAATAAAAATGCTATGGGAGAAAATTGGGATTAATTAGTCCATTTCTTCTGTGTTAGCCACACAACCTAAATACTGATAGCACTCTTACCAATCTATCTCAGGGCATCATGATAGCACTCTTACCAATCTATCTCAGGGCATCATGCCATAGAGAGGTTCAGGAATAACTGGATACATGCAGGGCTTTAGCTTAAAGGGACCAGGGTTCAGGAATATTGTGGCTTGTATCAATATTTAAACTTACTGAAGATTAAACTGATTAAAGTCAGCTCCTGTAGACTGATTTAAAAGATACCCACCATAGAAATGCCACTGGGAAATTACAGATATCTAAAAAACTGGCTCAAGAGAACCTTGAGATTACCCATTAGTAAACTGGGAGATGTTTCCATTTCTTTGTAACCTATATAATTAGAGGACATGAAATGGTTACACAGTAAACTTCTAGGCTGTTGTAGCCAACAGGAAAATTTAATAATATAACATTAAGGCTTCCTCAGGTCAGTTCAGTTGCTCATTCTTGTCTGACTCCTTGCAACCATGTGGACTGCAGCATGCCAGGCCTCCCTGTGCATCACCAACTCCTGGAGTCCACCCAAACCCATGTCCATTGAGTCGGTGATGTCATCCAACCATCTCATCCACTGTCGTCCCCTTCTCCTCCTGCCTTCAATCTTTCCCAGCATCAGGGTCTTTTCCAATGAGTCAGTTCTTCGCATCAGGTGGCCAAAGTATTGGAGTTTCAGCTTCACCATCAGTCCTTCTAATTAACACCCAGGACTGATCTCCTTTAGGATGGACTGGTTGGATCTTCTTGCAGTCCAAGGGACTCTCAAGAGTCTTCTCCAATACCACAGTTCAAAAGCATCAATTCTTCAGTGCACAGCTTTATAGTCCAACTCTCACATTCATACATGACCACTGGAAAAACCATAGCCTTGACTAGACAGACCTTTGTTGGCAAACTAACGTCTCTGCTTTTTAATATGCTGTCTAGGTTGGTCACAGCTTTTCTTCCAAGGAGCAAGTGCCTTTTAATTTCATGGCTGCAGTCACCATTTGCAGTGATTTTGGAGCCCAGAAAAATAGTCTGTCACTATTTCCATTGCTTCCCCATTGCTTCTTCATTTGCCATGAAGTGAAGGGACTGGATGCCATGATCTTGGTTTTCTGAATGTTGAGTTTTAAGCCAACTTTTTCACTCTCCTCTTTCATTTTCATCAAGAGGCTATTTAGTTCTTCTTCATTTTCTGCCATAATGCTGGTGTCACCTGTGTTTCTGAGGTTAGTGATATTTCTCCTAGCAATCTTGATTCCATCTTGTGCTTCATTCAGCCCAGCGTTTCACATGATGTACTCTGCATATAACTTAAATAAGCAGGGTGACAATTTATAGCCTTGATGTACTCCTTTCCCGATTTGGAATCAGCCTGTTGTTCCATGTCCAGTTCTAACTGTTGCTTCCTGACCTGCATACAGATTTCTCAACAGAGAGGTCAGGTCTTCTGGTATTCCCATCTCTTTAAGAATTTCCCACAGTTTGTTGTGATCCACACAGTCAAAGGCTTTTGCACAGTCAATAAAGCAAAAGTAGATGTTTTTCTGGAACTCTCTTGCTTTTATGATGATCCAACAAATGTTGGCAATTTGATCTCTGGTTCCTCTTTCTCTAAATCCAGCTTGAACATCTGGAAGTTCATGGTTCATGTACTGTTTGTTGAAGCCTGGCTTGGACAGTTTTGAGGTGGACTTCTTAGAGTCCACCTTCCATTCTATTGGGGAATCCTTTTCAGCTTAGGCCTAACATCAAACTTCCTATTATCATGACATGATAGAACAAGTGAAAACCCTCTCCACCATGTCAGTCCAGCAGAGTTGAGAGGACACGAGTGACAAGCACACAGAGAAAGCTGGAGAGCCACACAAATGGAAAATCAGCCTTTCCTTGGCTAACAAATAACTAATGGCTGACCACTGAGCACAGAACATTAGAGGGAGACAGTCTTGCCTGGTATTCAAAAACAGTCTATAAACAGTTCATTCAGTGTGCACTTCAAATAATGTCTAACAATCAGAAAAATTCCTAACAGAGATTTTGACCCAAGGATGTAATCATCTCGTTGTAGAGCTATATGGGACCTGGTGTGCCCTATAACCAAGGAAGAAAAATTCATAGGCCCAAGTACAGACAAATTTCCTACCATACCTCATGAGGTATTTTTTATCAGGTCCTTACAGAAAACTGGAAATTATTTTCTAATGTCCCTGTCAAATATTTATGGGTATTACATGTTTAAATTAATGGAAATGTATTCATTCTCAACCAAACCTCTTGAAGTCCTAAGGCAGAGGAGCTAAAGAACCAAGTTATTTTAATTATTTTTAAAGAACAGTTACATTAATGAGGTAGCTCTTGCTGAACTGTTATACTTAAGATTCAAGTGCTCACACTGAGCAAGACAAGTGGGAAAGTAAGTCATGTCAGAGAATGCTATGTCTTAATATGAATTTACTTCTTGAGTATACTAAATAGTCTACAGCTGGCTTTTACAGGCTCCCTTGTCAGACTTATTAAAATTTGAGGAATTTTACAAGTCAGGAGACAGCATGTCAGTAGCCTGAAATTGGCCACAATAAAAGTATTTACACCACAGAAATCACCAAATGCTACAATCAGACCCACCTCCCATTTCTCTCTAGCCAGTCACAAACATTAGCCAGCACACCACTGGCTAAACATAACACTTCAAAGGTGCTGTTAAACTGAATCCACTTTTAGTTCTCTAAAAGCTTTTAATTCTCTTTCTAAAAACACAGTTTTAAAATACAATTATAGATATTTTGTTTGTTTGGTATAAATTGACTTTTGGTTTAAAAATCAAATTAATCTGTTAATTCAGCTATTCATGTCATTGGCTAATTGCCCTCTCTATTGCTGCCTAAGACAGATCTTATTTATTATTTACAGCTTCACTCTGTTTCAGAGTTAAGAATTCTATTTGAAATTTGTCAAATTTAATTAATCAGTTCAGTTCAGTTCAGTCGCTCAGTCGTGTCCAACTCTTTGCGACCCCATGAATTACAGCACGCCAGGCCTCCCTGTCCATCACCATCTCCCAGAGTTCACTCAGACTCACCCCCATCGAGTCCATGATGCCATCCAGCCATCTCATCCTCAGTCGTTCCCTTCTCTTCCTGCCCCCAATCCCTCCCAGCATCAGAGTCTTTTCCAATGAGTCAACTCTTTGCATGAGATGGCCAAAGTACTGGAGTTTCAGCTTTAGCATCATTCCTTCCAAAGAAATCCCAGGGTTGATCTCCTTCAGAATGGACTGGTTGGATCTCCTTGCAGTCCAAGGGACTCTCAAGAGTCTTCTCCAACACCACAGTTCAAAAGCATCGATTCTTCAGTGCTCAGCTTTCTTCACAGTCCAACTTTCACATCCATACATGACCACAGGAAAAACCATAGCCTTAACTAGGCGGACCTTAGTCCACACTCATCTCACATGCTTCAGCAATATGTGAACCGTGAACTCCCTGATGTTCAAGCTGGTTTTAGAACAGGCAGAGGAACCAGAGATCAAATTGCCAACATCCGCTGGATCATGGAAAAAGCAAGAGAGTTCAAGAAAAACATCTATTTCTGCTTTATTGACTATGTCAAAGCCTTTGACTGTGTGGATCACAATAAACTGTGGAAAATTTAATTAATAATAAATTATTATTTTAAAAATATCACTGCCCATCACTTTATTTTCTAAGGCAGTATTTAAAATTTCTCCACAGTTTTATCCAAACAAATACAACTGCTATTTTCTCAGAGGAAGAGGACAGGCTAAAAAAAACTGCTGAATTAAACTTTTATTTAAAAGTTATTTTATTTCAGAATTTTTTCTATATTTTTTTCTAATTTAAATTTGAATCATTTTGCTGATATCTTAAATGCTGTTCTGTGATTCGAGTATATTTACATTTTGTCTTTTAATTTCAAGAGGTATAGTATTTTTGTTTCAAATTTGGTTGCTTTAATCTTAAATTATTAAATAGCTTTGGAAGCCACTTTTACTATTTGATTAGTTTCTAATTTCAATTTCAGATACTTAGATTTATAAGTCAAAACCTGTTCAGAAGTCAATGTTGACTCATTCAATCATAATTTTTTCTTTTATAATGCCAACAGTTTACAAACAAGTAGTAATCTCATAGTTTTTTCTATTGTTTGTTTTCAGTTCATTGTTTTTGTTAGTTTTGTTTTACCAAAGGCCTGTTTGCCTATCGATCTATCCATCACCCATCCATCATCCATCTGTCCATCAACAGAGCACTGGTTGGTTTCTTTTGGTTTCAGTTTATCTAGCCAAGCATAAGAAGCAGTGACACCTGCTGGTAAGACTGAAAACTCCTTTCCGGAATTACTATGGAGTTAATGGCAACCCACTCCAGCATTCTTGCCTAGAGAATCCCATGGACGGAGGAGCTTGGTGGGCTACAGTCCACGGGTCGCAAAGAGTCAGACACGACTGAGNCTGAAAACTCCTTTCCGGAATTACTATGGAGTTAATGGCAACCCACTCCAGCATTCTTGCCTAGAGAATCCCATGGACGGAGGAGCTTGGTGGGCTACAGTCCACGGGTCGCAAAGAGTCAGACACGACTGAGCGACTTCACTTTCACTTTCTACCCAATATATGCCAATGAGTTCTGAGGTAGCAAGTTCAGAGAAGAGAAAAATGAAAGCAAATAGCCCAATTATTATACAATACTTCAACTATTAACATGACAAATTATTTTTAAAAAGACAACAGAGTCTAATAGGTATTATAAACCACACAGGAGACTGTAAGCAGAGATTCATTTCATTCTCCCTCAACTCCTCTCCCCACCTGCTTCTCCAGATCTCAGAGGAGACTCACCCTCCTTCACTCACAGCATACCAACATCTTTCCATGTAAAGGTCCCTTTTTTTTTGTTTTACTTTATCATATTTTCCCCAGATTCCCACTCCCATCAACTGTCTGCTCTCAACCACACTCACTCTAACATAAACTATTTTGCATATGTAGAAGTTTTAAATAATCACAAATAGTATCATGTTATAGAACTCGAACTTTTCCCCTATTAATTTAGTATAAATTTTAATACTTTAGTCATGTTACTTACACTTTAGGCTCATTGCCTTTGGATGTTGCAAAATATTTCAGAGTATGTCTTTCACCCTATTTTATGTATCCGTTCCTCAAGTGATGGACACCTGTGCTGCCTACTACTACAGATCTATGAATGCTACAATGAGTATCCTTATATATTTGCCCTGCTCTGCAGAATGGCTGCTACAAGCTGCACTTACTGACCAATAGGGTCTGAGTGTTTCCGTTTATCCAAATTCTAGCTATCATTTGGTATTTATCCCCATGTTCCACTTTTTGCCTGTCTAATGAGTGTAAAAGTGGTATCTCATTATTTTAATTTTTAACTGATTATCAATAAGACTTAACATTCCTTAGAAAATGTGTTAGTCATTCAGGTTTCCTTTCTTTTAACTGCCTAACTTTTAAATTCAGTTTATCAATTTTTAATGGTTTGGGATTTTTAAGGACTTTTTTTAGAATAGTAAAACTGAGAGGAAGGTACAAAGACTTGCCATAAATATACCACATGCCCTGACACATGCATAGCCTCTCCTACTATCAACATCATTCACCAGAATAGTATATATTTTTTAAACCAAGAATAAAACTACATTGATATCATAATCACTCAAAGCCCATAGCTTCTTTGAAAGTGAAAGTTGCTCATGTCTGACTCTTTACGACCCCATAGGAATAGTTCATGGAATTCTCTAGGCCAGAATACTAGAGTGGGTAGCCTTTCCCTTCTCCAGGAGATCTTCCAAACCCAGGGATCAAACCCAGGTCTTCCGCATTGCGGGCAGATTCTTTACCAGCTGAGCCACCAGGGAAGCCCAAGAATACTGGAGTGGGTAGCCTATTCCTTCTCCAGGNGTGGGTAGCCTTTCCCTTCTCCAGGAGATCTTCCAAACCCAGGGATCAAACCCAGGTCTTCCGCATTGCGGGCAGATTCTTTACCAGCTGAGCCACCAGGGAAGCCCAAGAATACTGGAGTGGGTAGCCTATTCCTTCTCCAGGGGATCTTCCCGATCCAGGAATCAAACTGGGATTTCCTACATTGCAAGCGGATTCTTTACCAACTGAGCTATCAAGGAAGCCCATAGCTTATTTTAGGATTTGCTCTAAGTGTTGCTCATTCTATGAGTTTGGACAAATGTCATTATATATAATGACATATATCCATCATTATATCTTAAGAGTATTTTCACTTCCCCCCAATTCCCCTCCGCTCTACCTGTTCATTTCTCTGTCCCTCATGCTACACCCCTGGTGCACCCCAAACCACCCCAAAACAATCTCTTCATTGTCTCCATGGTTTTGCCTCTTCCAGAGTATCATATAGTTGGAATCATACAGTGTACAGTCTTTTCAGACTGGTTTCTTTTGTTTAGTAATACACATTTAAGATTTCTCTGTGTCTTCCCTGGTAGTTCAGATGGTAAAGAATCTGCCTGCAATGTGGGAGACCTGGGTTCAATCCCTGGTTTGGGAAGATCCCCTGGAGAAGTGAATGGCAACCCACTCCAGTATTCTTGCCTGGAGAATTCCATGGACATGGGAGCCTGGAGGGCTACAGTCCATAGGATTGCAAAGAGTTGGACACAACTGAGTGAACACTTTATGTCTTTTTGTGGCCAAGAGCTCATTTTTTTTTCCTTGTTGAACACCATTCTGTCATCTGGATGTACCACAGTTTGTATATCTATTCAACTACTGAAGGACATCATGGTTGCTGTCAAGTTTTGGCAATTATGTATAAAGCTGCTACAAACATCTGTGTGGAGACTTTGTGTGGATATAAGTTTTCAACTCCTTTGGGTAAATATGATCATTGGATTGTATAGTAAGGGTATCTTTAGTTTTTTAATGAATCACCAAACTATCTTTGAAAGTGGCTGTACCATTTTGCATTCCCACCATAAATGTATGAGAGTTCCTGTTGCTCTACAGCCTCATTTGCAGAATATGTGATGTTGTCAGTGCTATGGAATTTGGCCATTCTCACAGGTGTGTATTGGTTCCTTTGCCAGTTTTTGATGGGCATCCAATTCTTAACTGCAATACTTCCTTGCACATTCTATACATTAATCCCTTGTTGACTTCTGACACTGTTAGTACCTTCTACCAATCCAGCCACTCTGTTTAGAGTCTTCTGATAAACATAAATACTCTATTCTGATATAGTAATATCCATCAATTTTTCACTACATTTTTTGCTGGGGGAGTCTTAGTGAATAAATGTTTCTTCACACTAGTTCAGAAGGATATTCTCCAATATTTTATTCTACTAACTTTATATTTTTAAATTCCTTATTTAGTTTTTTAATACAATTGGGGAATCCCTTCCATATATGCTGTTCAGTAGAAATTCAGTTTTTTTCTTCAAAAAGTGAGTTCAGTTTTCCAAACCCTCATTTCCCACTGGTTTATGATGTGACCACTAATGAATGCAAAGTTTCCATATGTAGATATTTCTGAACGCCATTTAGTTTCATCAGGTTTTTTCCCTGATATCTGTGCAGAATCGCACCATTTTCATTGCTATGGTTCTCTAGTATGTATTCAATCCCCCAATTTGGATTTTCTTTTCAAAAACTGAATTAAAAGAGAACTTAATTTTTCCAGATAAGTTATAGAAAAACGTGTTGCATTTCTCAAAAAATTCTGTTATAGTTTTAATTGGAATTGCACTGAGTTTATTGGTTAATTTGGGGAAAATGAGATTCTCCACAACATTAAATCATCCCATCTGGAATCATACTATATCTCTCTGGCTTATAAAATTTTTTATTTATGATCTTTAATGAAATTTTGAAAATATTTTCTCCATAAAGGTTTTTATAGTTTGGATTTTTCTACTTAACTATCAAAGTTTTTTCTTTTTCTTTTTTTTTGATATTGTGAATGGAGAAAGAAACATGACTCTCTCAATTAATATACCTGGTTATAGTCTTCAGGAAACTCTAATAAGAATTTATCATCATTTAATACCCACTCACCTGAAATGGCTTCAGGAATGTTTCTTCCATTGCCAGCCTGCCATATTCAGTGAAAAGCTACAAGGAAAATCACACACCCGCACACACACAGAGAGAGAAAACTTCAGTATCTTCTTGGCTTTCTTTCGCTAATTTTTCGCTTTAGCTGTAATATAATACTAGATTATTAAGACTGCAATAATCATTTTAAGTATTAGATTAAGTAGAGCTACAGTAATCATATATTTTAAAATTAAAGACATAGAGTACATTTTAAAATGAAGTTTTCATTTTAAAGATAACACCTTTTATATCTAGAATGTAGGACAATTTTTTTGTGGGGAAGATAAGAGACAAAGAAACATGTGAAATGACCTTTCAAAGCAAAACTTGCATAGATTAAACCAGAGGGCTATGGACTAAGTAGGATAATTTACAAAAATTGTTGCCTGAGGAAATTTAATGGCACAATGACCTCGATTATTACAAAGGCATACAGGTGTTTGAGCAAGCTCCAGGAGATAGTCCAGGACCAGTAAGCCTGGCGTGCAAAGCCTGGTGTGGAAGTCCATGGGGTCGCAAAGAGTTGGACACAACTTAGCGACTGAACGACAATAACAACAGACATTTGGTTTAAAAGTGAAGAATCAAATAAATCACCTTTTATTTTTTATCGCTCTCAATTGAGAGGTACTGTATCATTTTGTTTCGCCACAAATGTAAGGCTTTAGAGAACATAGACTTGAGGTGATCCCTGTGATTGGGCCTCTGGTGAGAGTTCTGTTCAGACTGGCCAAGTGGGTTTCCCAGTATGTACAAGGGAAATGCCACTTCATCACACAAGAGTAGCAAGCTTCAGAGGCATCTTAGAGTTGGGGAAGGGTGCTGACACAGAGGACTTCCCTCCTTTGGCCTTTTAGAATTGCCCCCAAAGAACTACATTGCCTCTCCTGTGAAAACTGTGGGAACCTAGAAAGCAAATGATAGTAACTAGGTATCTGATTATAGTCATTAAATGAAAGTCTGGAATATTATGTTTAAAAGCTGGTCTGGGGATCAGAATCATTACTCATTTTCATCAGAATCATATACTAACATAATTTGAACTCACAATCTTTTCTGAGAAAAGATGAGGTGATGTCATTTACAGGAAAAATTTTTAAATGATCTCAAAAAGAGATTGATTACTTACTCAATATCACAATCCAAAATCAGTCCTTTTTTAGAAATCTTAAACAGGTACTGGACAGTGCCATGTCATTAACTGGCTAGGTTATGACACACACCTAAAGAAGCAGTTGTACTCACTCAAAAAGAAACATCTAACAATTATTCAGCATACTGTCTATTTTACATAATTGATTAGTGTGATGTACCAGAAACATATTTGGGAGTAACGCTAGATGTTGACTCCAAATAATAGTTCCAGCCTCACAGATCACCCTGTGCTATTACCCTTTGTTATCTGTTACACTGCATAGGGCCCTTATTACCAAGATAATATATTAAAAGCAAAATTTTCTGTAAAATAAGCAGAGGGAAACTATCAGAGAAACAATAGGTTTTTCTATTAATATGTAGCTATTAATAACATGAATTGAAAGAGAGTAGAGAGTGTGACAGAGATGAGAACTACCTTTAGGAAATATCTAATCTACTAATTTGAGATTTAAATGTTGCCTGGAGAGGGAAAGAAACACCTAGTCCAATTAGATGAAGAGATTTCTATTCCCACTCTGTCACTAACCGGCAACTCATTCTTTTTCAGAAACAATTTCTCATTCATAAAATATTAAGGATAAGTTAGGTGTCACTGAGGTTTCTTTCAGATCTAAAATAGAATTCTATGAGTTACCATCAGGTGTTCACCCATAGCTATAAAGTGGTCCACAGGAAAAAAATCTGGCATATAACTGATATTATACTAAATTATTAAATCCTTGACCATAAGACTTCAACTTCACATTTTGGGCCATTTTTAGACCAAAGGTTCTTTTTCTACTCTAACGTGCCGTATATTTTCCCATATACAGGGTTGACAAGCAAGTAGCTTTACTGAAACAAAGGACTTTGAAAATGGAACTAGAAAGAACATAAGCATACAGGGTTAGAACAAGAAACCTGGAAATGTGACAACTTCCATTTGGTTATGTTTTTAAATCTTTCTGACTGTTACCTTTTCCAAGTACAAGAAGGCCTGACAAAATCTTAAAGTTCTGCTATCCATGCCCAAAACATTACCAGATATATAAAAGAGACTATAAATATTGTTACCTGAAGGTGCTGAAGATCATCCTCTTGGACATTTTGAGATAAATTATAAACCTTGATTAAGAAATAAAATCAAAAAGTGAAAATAATTAGCAACAAACTAAGCACTTATTTTGCTATTCTCTATTTTTGAAATATCAATTATCATAAAATCAAACTCTCTCATGTATATTCTTCTATAATGATATTTGTAAGACCTTGAGAGAGAAGTAAAGAAAGGCTGAGAGACAGTAAACAATGCATTAATACAATGATCATAAAACTGTTCCAGAAATGTAATAGCCACCCGTTTTGGAGGCAGAATGTTAAAATTATTTTATGAACCTAATTTATCAATTAGTATTAAAATAATCATTCTTATAAGCTTACCAAAATAATAGCAATCTGGATCTTAATAACCCATATATAAAATTTTGTCTTGAAAAATTATATTGGCTTCTTTCACTCAATTATTTAAGTCTATAGAAAATTTCATCACAAGGAAGTTCTGAATATGTTGCTTACATCCTCAGACACATGCTTTATTGCTTCATGAATAGATTAACGTAAAACTCTTTTTTTTTCTTGAGAAAGAGGATAAATATCAGTAACTTCAAAGAAAAGTTAATGATGTTTGTTTATGTACTGATACAAACAGCATACTTTGTGTACTTTTTTCAATAACATATTACTTCTCAGATAATAATGGTCATTACTAAGAACTTAGC
Organism: Oreotragus oreotragus; assembly: GCA_006410675.1. NCBI lineage: Eukaryota > Metazoa > Chordata > Mammalia > Artiodactyla > Bovidae > Oreotragus > Oreotragus oreotragus. The sequence goes on from SJYX01000132.1 coordinate 95,462, forward strand.
AGATTTTTCAGTGAAAATATTTAATGTCTACAGGAAAAATATAAATATTTAAAAGGCAAAAATAATCTGTTTTTAATTGACTTGTTGGAAGTTAGATATTAAGTCAGTATTTTAAAGGCTAATTAAATTAAGAAGTATATGTTTAAAAGTTAGTCAATCTTACAGCTACCTCAATGAATAGATCATTCAGACAGAAAATCAACAAGGAAACATCCGACTTAAAAACACACTAGATCACACTGACTGAACAGATACATAAAGATCATTCCGTCAAAAAGCAGAATATACACACTTCACAAGTGAACATGAACCATTCTCAAGGACATGTCAGGTACAAAACAAATCTTAATAAATTCAAAGACGAATGAAATCATATCAAAGCAGCTTCTCCAACCACAATGGTATGAGACTAGAAATCATTCACAAGAAAAAAAATGGGGAAAAAAACAGGAAAATGTGGAGATTAAATAATGTGCTACTGAATAACCAATGGATCATGAAAGAAATAAAAGGAGAAATTAAAAAATATCTAAAGATAAATGCGAGCAGAAATATCACATATCAAAATTCATGAGATGTAGCAAAAATGCTTCTGAGAAGGAAGTTCATACCAATATGGGCCTACCTTAAAAAATAAGAAAATTTCCAAATAAACAATCTAATTTTATACCTAAAGAAACTAGTAAAGAAGATCAAAGCCCAAAGTTTGTAGAAGGAAGGAAATAATAAAGATGAGAGCAGAAATAAAGAAAATAGAGAGTAAAAACAATAAAAATATCAATATAACTAAAAGCTAGTTGAAAAGATAAATAAAATCAACAAGTCATTAGCTAGATTCACCAAGAGAAAAAGAAATAAAATTTAAAAAAATAAATAAAATCAGAAATGAAAGAGGAGAAATTACAACTGATATCACAGAAATACAAAAGATTATAAGAGACTATTATGAAGTTATATATCAACAAATTGGATGATCTAGAAGAAATGGATGAATTTATAGAAACATGCAATCTCCCAAGATTGACTCATTAAAAAAGAAAAATCTGAATAAACTGATTGCTAAAGAGACTGAAACAGGAATCAAAAAGCTCCAAACAAACATAAACCCAGGACCAGATGGCTTCAATGGCAAATTCTATAAAACATTCAAAGAAGATTTAATATCTATCTTTCTAAAAACATTCCAAAAAAATTTTCAAATCCATTTTATGAAGCCAGCATTATCCTGATATCAAAACCAGAGAAGTACACCACACAAAAAAGAAAACTACGCCAATTCCCTGATGAATATAGATGCAAAAATCCTCAGCAAAATATCAGCAAACTGAATCCAACAATACATTAAATAGTAAACAAACCACAACGAGATACTACCTCCTACCTGTCAGAGTGGCTATTATTGAAAAGATAAGGAACAATTACATGTTGGAGAGGATGTGGAGAAAAGGGAACCTTCATATACTATCAGTAGGACTGTAAATTTGTGCAGCCACTAGGGAAAACTGTATGGAGATTCTTAAAAAAGTTAAGAACAGAACTACCATATGACCCAGCAATTCCACATTTGGTATTTATCTGAAGAACATGGAAATACTATTCAAAAAGATATATGCACCCTTATGTTCAATATATCATTATTTACAGTAGCCAAGATGCAGAAAGTCCTTATGTGTCCAACAATGGATGAATGGATAACCAAGACGTAACACACACACACACACTGGATTACTACTCAGCCGTAAAAAGAAGGAAATCCAACCTCTGTGACAACATGGATGGACTTTGATGATATTATGCTAAGTGAAATGGGTCAGATGGATAAAAACAAATATCATGCTATTTTACTCACGTGGAATAAGTGAACGAACAAAATAAAAATGAACTCACAGAGATCAGATTATTGGTTACCTGTGGACAAGACAGGTGAAGGCTGGGCAAAATGGATAAAAAGGGGTAACTGTGGTGATAGATGGAAACTAGACTTAGGGTGCGATCACTGTATACAGAAGGTGAACTATAATATTATACACCTGAAACTTTAAAAAAAAAACTAGTCAATCATAGGTTATAATCATGACTTTCATTTTAAAGTTCTTTATAAAATAATTCAGTCTTCCTTCTATCCATCTTTTCATTGTCCTAGCTACACATTATGCCCAGGTTGCCTGTTCACTAGGTCCATTCTCCCTATAGGCTTATGATCTCAGCTTTGATTTACTCATCCTAACCACTCTGCCTTTCCTACCCTTTAAAATTATTTTACCTTTCTTAATGGTCTGTTTCTTGGTCACTTTCTCTTCTTGCTCTTTCTAGTGAATAGAAAATATCTAAAAATTGTCTTAAAATGTTTATGCTGTGTGTTCTGTGATCATAGTAAAAGCCTTAAGGGCTTTCAGGACAATTCATAAAGTGTACAATAACTTCAAAAACAATACTTAAAAAAGAGAAAGCGACAAAAGGAGAGAAAGACATTTACTTTCCTAAATGTACCTCGTGTGTTAGTTGCTTGGTCGTGTCCGACTCTTTGCGACCCCATGGACTGTAGCCTGCCAGGCTTCTCTGCCCATGGAATTCTCCAGGCAAAAATACTGGAGTGGGTTGCCATCTCCTTCTCTAGAAAATGTACCTTAAGGTACTATAAAAAGTTGTGTGTGTGTGTATATATATATATACATATATATATATATATATATACCTTTTTTACATTTAGGAATGTTTCTACTAGGTATGTAAAACAAATTTTACATCTATAAATTTTGTTTCATTAAATATAACTTAGAATAGGTGGTCCCAACGTAACTACATACATTAACATTATTGAGTTTGAAGTGACAGAAGCCCCTCAGTCATGTCCAACTCTTTGTGACCCCATGGACTGTAGCCCACCAGACTCCTGCATCCATGGAATTTTCTAGGCACGAGTACTGGAGTGGGTCGCCATTTCCTTCTCCAGAGGATCTTCCCGACCCAGGGATCAAACCCGGGTCTCCTGCATTGCGGGCAGACACTTTACCATTTGAGCCACCAGGGAATTGTAGACTTTAAATAAAAAAAATTATCAATAAGATAATATTTTCTGATTAAAATAGGCAATTTGAAAACTGATCAGAAATTAGGTTACAATCTCTTTAACAAGTGGTGCTGGGAAAACTGGTCAACCACTTGTAAAAGAATGAAACTAGAACACTTTCTAACACCATACACAAAAATAAACTCAAAATGGATTAAAGATCTAAACGTAAGATCAGAAACTATAAAACTCCTAGAGGAGAACATAGGCAAAACACTCTCCGACATACATCACAGC
>SJYX01000132.1:98821-141405 GCA_006410675.1 Oreotragus oreotragus
TGGCACCCCACCCCAGTACTCTTGCCTGGAAAATCCAATGGGCGGAGTAGCCTGGTGGGCTGCAGTCCATGGGGTCGCTAACAGTCGGACAGACTGAGCGACTTCACTTTCACTTTTCTCTTTCATGCACTGGAGGAGGAAACGGCAACCCACTCCAGTGTTCTTGCCTGGAGAATCCCAGGGACGGGGGAGCCTGGTGGGCTGCCGTCTATGGGGTCACACAGAGTCGGACATGACTGAAGTGACTTAGCAGCAGCAGCATATGAATATTAAAGTCAATATGTTAGTGTGTAATATCTTATTTATATAGAAGTAGAGAAAATATGACATGTTAGAATCTTGGTTAGAGGAAATTTATACCTGGAATGCATTTAGTAGAAAAATGTTTGAAAAATCATAATCTAATATCCATCTCAAGGTGAAAAAGAATGGCAAACTAAATGCAAAGAAAAGGTAAGAAATAATAAAGATAGTATCAGAAATCAATAAACTAGAAAATCAAGATTAATTCAATAACCTCAGACCAGTCAAAGAAAAAAAGAAAAATTCCCACAGATTATCATTATCAGATATTAAAAAAGATATCACACAGATCTTATATTATATTTAAAAATAATATGAGAATATTATAATTTTTGTTAATAAATTTGATAATTTTAATGAAATAGATAAATAAGAAATAACATATTTTAAAAACTACACAAGAATAAATATAAAATATAAATAATCTTATATCTGGAAAATTAGCTAAATTCATATTTAAAAATCTTCATGCAAAAACAAAACAAAATAAAACTCCTGGCTCAGTTGGTGAGCTTCCATGGTAAATTCATCCAAATATTTAAAGAAAAAAATAATAGGTATTTTACACAAACTCTTTCAGAGAACAAAAAAGAAGGCACCATTCTCAACTTGTTTTGTGTTTTCAGCAAAACTATCATACCAAAACGTGTCAAGAAGATTTTAAAAAGGAAAATTATAAGCCAGTGTCTCTTAAAGATTAAACTCAAAAAGTTCTAAAAATACATAGCAATTCAACTCCAGAGACAATAAAAAATCTAATACATCACAGCTACATGGTATTTATTTATTAAAGAAATTCAAGGTTAGCTTAACATTCAAAGGCAAGCAACTGGCTATATTAAGTAAAAAGGAAAATAATTTCAACAGATTCATAAAAACAGGTATAAAAATGTAACACTTATTTCTGATTGAAAAGAAACTCAACAAATTAGGAATAGAAGGGAAATTCTCTAATCTGATCAATGGTATCTACAGGTATAGCTCATATTATACTTAGTTTTGAAATAATAAAGATTTCTCTGAAATTAGGGATCTGACATGGATGACTACTTCTAATTAGCATTACACTGAAAGTATCAGCCAGTGCAACAGGTGAGATAATTCACCAAAGATAAAAGGGCGGAAGAACAAGAAATCAAATATCATCATCTACAGATGACATGATTATATATGCAGAGAATCCAAAAGAATATATAGATAATAAATTTAGCAAAGTTTCTGGATATGAAGTTGATTTCTTATATGTTACATACTTGCAGCAAAAAGTTACAAAATGAAATTTAGAAAAGCACTCACAAACATATAGTCAGTTGACTTGTTCTTGGTCAATTAACTTTTTGTAATAGTTTAACTGGAATATAATTTGCATACATATAATTTATCCATTTAAAGCAAATAATCGATTTGATGGTTTTTAATAATTGTGCAAACTATCACCATGATTAGTTTTATAACATTGTGGTCACCTCCCAAAATACCCACATTCTTTAGCAGTCATCCCCATTCTTCCTTACCTACCTCCAGCCCTAGGCAACCATTAGTGTATCAAAGATTTGTCTGTTTTGGACATTTCATATAAGTGGAATCATACAGTAGGTGATGAGATCTTTTGGTGACTTTTCTTGATTTAGCATAATGTTTTCAAGGTTTATCCAGTACATGTCAGTACTTCATTTTTTATGGTCAAATAATATTCCATTGTGTGAATATACTATACTTTGTTTATCCATTCATTAGTTGATAGTCATTTAGGTTGTTTCCACTTTTGGCTATAATGAATAATACTGTTAGAAACTTTATGTACAAGTTGGTATGTGTACATGTTTTAATTTCTCTAGGATGTTCAATTGATTTGTGACAAAATGCTAAGGTAATTCAATGGAGAAAGAATAGTCTTCATGACAAATGGTACTGGAAGAGGATATCTAAACGTAGAAAGTAAACCTAGATATATTACACTCTACACAAAATATTAACTCAAAATGGATCACTAACCTTAAGGTAAATCCAAAACTATGAAACTTTTGGAAGAAATGTAAAAGAAAAGATTTATGACCTTATATTTGGCAATGATTTCTTAGACACGACTCCCAAAGCATGACCCGTAGTTTTAGTCTCTTTAGGCTGCTACAACAAACCACCACAGACAGGCTAGCTTCTATATAACACGCTCTTTTTCATAGTTCTGCAGGCTGGAAGTCCGAGATTAGGGTGCCAGCGCAGTCAGACAAGGACCTTTTACCAAGTTACATATTTCTCACTGTATCCTCACATGATGGGAAAGACTTCAGAGTTCTGTGGGATCTCTTTTCTAAGTGCATTAGATCCATTCATAAGGCTCCACCCTCATTTCCTCATCACCTCTCAAGTGAAGTAGCTCAGTCGTGTTCGACTCTTTGCGACCCGTGGACTATAGCCCACCAAGATCCTCTGTCCATGGGATTCTCCAGGCAAGAATACTGGAGTGGGTTGCCATTTCCTTCTCCAGGGGATCTTCCCGACCCAGGGATCAAACTCAGGCCTCCCACATTGCAGGCAGATGCTTTAACCTCTGAGCCACCAGGGAAGCCCTTAAATACAAGAATATAGTTTCTCAGAAAACCTCCTATAGAGACACAGAACTTCAGACCCAGGTACTAACATCAAAGATTTCAAGGGAGGAAAGGAAGCCAGGTTGAAAGAAGAAGGGGGAGGAGGCGGGAGAGGGAGGGCAAAAGGGGTGGCCTTACAGACGTCTCCTGCCACCTACAGATACCCAGGCGTTACGGGACTTTTCCCTGGGCCTCCAGAGAAGGGAGGACTGGAACTCGGCCCTACCAGAAATCAGACCAGACCAGAACCAGAATTCGAGTTCTTTGCCAAGAGGAGGTGATCAGTCTCCAATCCTCAGCTCAGGCTGAGGGCCCTTCGACCAGATTCCTGCATCCAGGACCGGGGGACTAGAAAAACAGGGAAGCATAGGAAGGGTTAAGGAGAGGAGAGAGAGAAGAAAGGGGAGAGAGGTCAATAAAGTCTCTTGTTCCTTACCGGTCAGGACACTCTGGCTAGTTGTCCGCGTCAGGAGGAGACCAGGGAAAAAGGGTCCCAGTTGTGGCCGCTGGGTCTGGTTCATTGGCAGGCAAGCTGGCCCCTGAGTACCCCGAGTGGTCAGGATGTCAGTCTCAGCGAAGAAGAGTCCCCGCCAGAGTCGCCATTTGTTGCAGGAAGACCCCTTCCAGGGCCCAAAACTGGGCTCTTGTCTAACACTAGGAAATGAATTGTCTGAGGAGACACATGTGCTGACAAAGCAAGAGATTTTATTGGGAAAGGGCACCCGGGTGGAGAGCAGTAGGGTAAGGGAACCCAGGAGAATCACCTCTCAAAGGCCCTACTTTCTAATACCATTTCACTGGGCTTCAGGTTTTTGACATATGAATTTTGGGGAGATACAAATATCCAGACCGTAGCATCCATAAAAGAAAAAATTATAAACTAGGCTTCATTAATTAAGAATGTCTGCTTTTCAAAAGATTTTATTTAGAAAATGAAAAGACAAGCCATGGACTTGGAGTAAATATTTGCATATCATATATCTGATAAAAAAACTTATAGAATTCATAAAGGACTTTCAAAACTCAATGATAATGAAGAAATAACCTAACTAAAAATAGGAAAAAGATTTGAACTAACACTTAACTAGGGAAAATATGTGAATAAATTTTACTGTACATTATACCTTGAATTTTACTGTATGTTATAATTTTTTAAACAATCAAACTCTATTTACATATCATTATTAAACCTGACACATCTAGTAATATATGTGCTGGTAAATATTTAACAATCAGCTCTTAGAGGTAGGTGGGTGTGGAAAAGTCCTGATTTGTAGCATTTGCCAATTTCTGTGCTATAAATACTACCACTATGACCCAATTCAGTCTACCAGAGTGACTCACTGAGCGTGGAGCTGGGAGAAGATGCACCTGGTCAGCTCTTAGAATCTAGCATGAGCTGACTCTAATGTACCACTGAAATCTAATGAAAGATATTTAAGACTTGTACAGAAAAATACAAAACATTACTGAAAGAGGTATTTATGTGTTCTCAGATTAGAAGGCTCTCTCTAATAAATGTGTCAATGCGCCCCTGGATTCTTTGATTGGTTATAATACTGATCAAATTCTCAGCAGTCTTTCTAGTTGACTAACAAGCTTGTTTCTTTCTTGTACAAATCCTTTTCATGAAGATTAACTAGCTCATATGGAAAGGCTAAGAGCCAAAAACACAAAGACAACCTTAAAGACAAACAAAGCTGGGGGATTTACACTAACAGATACCAACAGGTACTTAAAACTTACAATAATCAAGGCAGAGTGATACTGCGACAAGGATAAACAAGTAAACAAATAGAGAAGACCAGAGACTTCAGAAACAGACCCACAAATACACAAGCAGCTGACTTAAAACAATGTGCAACTGCAATAAATGAAGAAAGTATGATCTTCAATAAATGATGCTAATTCAACTGGGTATTCATATAAGGGGGGGAAATGAACCTTCAACTCTAGCTCTCACCATAAATAAAAATCAATTCCAAATAAATCTTAGATTTAAATGTGAAATTGGAAAAGCAGACAAAGGATACAAACAAGCAAATAACAAAAACCACAAAATCAAATGATTCCACACATATAAAAAGATATTCAGTTCAGTTCAGTCACTCAGTCTTGTCCACCTCTTTGCAACCCCATGAATCGCAGAACACCAGGCCTCCCTGTCAATCACCAACTCGCGGAGTCCACCCAAACACATGGCCATCGAGTCGGTGATGCCATCTAACCATCTCATCCTCTGTCGTTCCCTTCTCCTCCTGCCCTCCATCTTTCCCAGCATCAGGGTCTTTTCAAATGAGTCAGCTCTTCGCATCAAGTGGCCAAAGTATTGGAGTTTCAGCTTCAACATCAGTTGTTCCAATGAACACCCAGGACTGATCTCCTTTAGGATGGACTGGTTGAATCTCCTTGCAGTCCAAGGGACTCTCAAGAGTCTTCTCCAACACCACAGTTCAAAAGCATCACTTCTTTGGTGCTCAGCCTTCTTTACAGTCCAACTCTCACATTCATACATGACCACTGGAAAAACCACAGCCTTGATACAGCCTTTGTTGGCAAAGTAATGTCTCTGCTTTTTAATATGCTGTCAAGGTTGGTCATAACTTTCCTTCCAAGGAACAAGTGTCTTTTAATTTCGTGGCTGCAATCACCATCTGCAGTGATTTTGGAGCCCAGAAAAACAAAGTCAGCCACTGTGTCCAGTTTCCCCATCTATTTGCCATAAAGTGATGGGACTGGATGCCATGATGTTAGTTTTCTGAATGTTGAGCTTTAAGCCAACTTTTTCACTCTCCTCTTTCACTTTCATCAAGAGATTCATTCTCATGCAAATGAAGTGAAAATATATTGATATATTTTTATATAATAGATTTATAAAGTTCAGAGATAATTCCTTTCATTAGCTGAGATGTGAATCTATATTCTCAGATACTGCAGGTGGGAATTTAAATGGACATAGCATCTTCAGGCAGCAATCTGGCACATAATCATCAAAAATACAAATATACATTCTCCTTGACCCAGCAATGCCATTTCAAAGAGTTCATCCTGCAGACAGACTTGTACATATTCAAAATACCAGAAGCAATGTTAATCACCATCAACATGGGACTAATTTATAAACTATGATTCATTCGTCTATGAAGCATAAGGTAGTTATAAAGAATAAAGAAACTCATTTGAAACAATTGCCAATGTATATTATGAAAAAACAATTCAAGGTATAAAACAGTGTGTATTGTATAGTATGGTATCATTTGGAGAAAAAAGTGTGCAGGAGAGTGTGTTTGGCATGTTTGAGGAACAGCAAAGGGTGTATAGGTATCAGCAGCAGCTTGGGAAGGTATGAAGGGCTGGATTATGCAAAATAAGACAAGTTAAGATCTGAAAGGATCTTGGACAGAGTGGATATTGGGGGTGAGAGAAAGAGAAAAGGCATCAGTGGATGTTTGTACGTGATTATCCTCTCTAACATGTAGATGTGGATGTGATATATAACTTTGAACTTGTAGTTTAGATGTCCAAGGTCTTTGAAGAGCTACCAGTAGGTTTACTGAAGAGGAAGGAGATTATATATTAAGTATAACATAAGCATGCTGTAAAATAAAATAAATATCTGAGTTGTGACTTTAAAATAATGAGGCAGTTTACAGGAAAATGTCTCATTACAATGTAAGCCAATTGCCATATAAAATATTCCTTTTTGGTTAGGAAACTTTTAAAAATACAGGAATATTTTGTTATTAATAGAAATGAATCTGTGTAGTCATAAATATATAATCATTAGTTTGTATCTCATCTAATGTTAAGAAAGACTTCTTAGCTGAAACCTACTGTACAATCTATATATATCTATATCTATCTATCTATATATATATAAATGGTAATCAACATCTACATATAAAACTATTCAGACAGGCTACAACCCAGATGTCTACCAACAGATAAATGGATCCAAAAAGTGTGGATACCCATACAATGAAATATTATTCACCAATAAAAAAGGTTAAAACACGGATGAACCTTGAAAACACAACGTTAAATGAAGGAAGCCAGTCACAAAGGATCACATACTTTATGATTCCATTTATATGAAATGTCCAGAAGAGGCAAATCTATAGAGACAGAAAGTGGTTTAGTGGTTGCCTAGGAGTGGAAGCAGATTAGGGGGTGATGTCTAAGAGGTACAAATTTTCTTTTGAGGGCTAATGAAATGTTCTAAAATTGTGGTAATGAAGGCACAGCTCTGGATACACTAAAAAACCACTGAATTACATATCTTTAAACAAGTGAATTGTATGGCATATGAATTATGTCTGAAAATATTTAAAAAACTGTTTGGAGAAACTTAAGTTTCTGTGAAAGAAAAAAAGAGGTCAAAATTGAAAACAGATTGAAAATATCTGGAGAGCAGAGATTGTCTTACGTTTCATAAAAACTTGTAACAGAAGCTTACACAGTAGGTATTTGATAAACATTCTTATGAATTTGATAGAAAATAACCAAAAGATATTAGAATATATAGTATAAGCAAGAACAACAGTTTTACGCTTGATTTATTATTCACAACTATATTTTATCTAAGCAATAAATATTATTCCTTGTTCTGAAAGAATTCAAAAGTCCTCTGGAATATATGCCAAGTCTCTTTAGCACCAGATTTCAACCCTCTTAAATATGTTTTGCTAAACTAAGCTTAGTTTCAACTCAGAACACTATGTAAATCTTTAAAAGGCAGGAAACAGGTCAGAAGCAAATCAGATGGGAGTCAGCATTTACTATGAATAATACAAATGTACAGCTTACAAGGAGAGAGCCAAAAAATATATATCATTTCTCTTTTTTACATATTGAATCTTATACTCAGTAAAGGGGTTTTAGGGACTTTTCTGTTCTATGTGATGCTTTAAATCAATGGAAGCTGGCCACTCAGCTACTGAATTAAGATATGTTGAAAAGGAACTTCAAAAACTTATAGAGAATAATCATTTCAATATACTGAAAATGCTGTGGTGTGTATTTCTAATTTTAATTGTAAACTCTATACTTCATCTCTCCAGCAAAAATCAAACCCCGAAAGATGACTAACTCTGAGTATATTGAAGCTTTTACAGAGAAAAGACATAGCACCTAGGAAACTGTCTCTTGGCAACTGAAATTAAAAGGAAATATTACTTCTTCTTAAACTATTAAATCTTTTCTAACAGTAGAAGTTGAAGAATGACAGAGAAAACATTTGAATGAGCAACTGAGACTGACTTCCAAAAACACAGCCAAAGGATATTTACTCAGAAAGGGACAAATGGAATTGAAGAAACAAAAACAAATTAACTCATAAAATGAATTTTAAGATTGTTTCAGCAAGAGTAGACATTTAAGTAACAATGAGATGATTACACATAACAGACCACAAAATACTACTATGCAGATTCTCAAATTGTTCTGCTATTAACAACACATTTGAGGATGAGGGTTACAAGGAATAATGCAGCTCCTGCAACTTCAGAGCTTCGATGAAACAAATTATTTAGCAGGCTGTTTATTTTTACTGAATCCAAAAGCATTCCATAAACAGTAATGTCTCTAGAAGAACAATGCCATCGTGATTAGGGCATTTTATGTATATATACATATAAAGTATATATACACATATATTTCATATATTCATGTATGTACATGAAAAGACTTCAATCCTAAAGGAAATCAACCCTGAATATTTATTGGAAGGACTGGTGCTGAAGCTGAAGCTTCAATACTTTGGCCACCTGATGTGAAGAACGAACTCATTGGAAAAGACCCTGATGATGGGAAAGACTGAAGGCAAAAGGAGAAAGGGGTGACAGAGGATGAGATAGTTGGATGGCCTCACTGACTCAGTGGACATGAGTCTGAGCAAACTCCAGGAGACAGTGAAGGACAGGGAAGCCTGGCATGCTGCAGTTCATGGGGTTGCAGAGTCAGACGTGACCTAGCGACTGAATGTCAACAAAAAAGGAAAATGAATGGTTAATAGACACGGGGAAAAATTCGGTCTTCTCAGTAACTGAAGAAACGCTAATTAAAAGGAGAATCTAAAAAATAAAAAGAGATAAACATTCTGCCTTTATAACTTGCAATGGTTAAAAAATATATACACTCAGAATTAAGAACATTAAAAAACACTAAAAACTATACATACCCTTTAATGAAATGATTCAATTTCTAGGAATTTATCCTAAGGAAATTAATTTCAGGATTGTGCATATGTATTTATCTACATAAAGCTTCATTACAGCATTATTTATTTAACAAAAAATTGGAAACAATCTAAATCTCTAACTCTAGGGTATTGTAAATAAATTATGTCACAGCTATACTCTGCAGAATATGGAGCCATCTGAAAGCATGTTATAGAAAAATACCTAATCATGAGAAAATATGTTCACATATTTTAAGGAAAAAAGCAGATGTGAAGTGTTAATTCCAATGAAAGAAAACAAACAAATCCACATGTAGTTTTACCATGTGGTTTCTAAGGAACTGTCTCACCCTTTAATCATCTCTGAGTCAGCTATTTTGAAAATGGGTGGTTACTCCTTCTGCCGAACATCATCCGTGTCATGCTCAGGTCTATCTCCACCATTCTAAGCTCTCCTCTGTATGGCAGACACTGGAAGTGTGGAAACTATAGTACTACAATCCTTACAATTTCTTCTTAGCTGGATTCTGGTTTAGATTTTGCCCATGAAAGGCACTCATGACACCTGAAGGCAAGAGTGAAGAAGAAACCTTTTTCTATCTTCTAACAGAGTGGACAGATATGTGAGCAGATAGTAATACCTATGAGGCTTGCAGCATATGTCAAAGGAACAGAACTGCACCAATTCACACAGAGAGCAGCCAACATTTTGAAGGTACTTTGAAGAAATATATGCCTGAACTTTTGGAATGGGCATGGAGTATAAGAATATTTGGTCCCATGTGAAATGCTCAAAAAAGGGCATTTACTGTTAGAGGAGGTTCTCAAAATTCAGATGGACAAAGTGATTGACTCATTTTGTGAATGTCAGCAAGCCTCCTACTCCAGCCACTCCTGCTCAGTAGGCCTATAAACTAAATCAGCAAAAGACATATGAAGATCTATATTAATATCAGACAAAATAGCCTTTGGGCAAAAAGTATTACTCAGGAGAAAGAAGTTCACTATATAAAAATAAAAGGCTCAGTTCATCAGGAAGATGTAACAACTCCGCATTTGTGTGCACCTAACAACTTAGCTCAAGATCCATAAACAAAGCTTAAGGGAATATTAAGAGAAAATTGACAAATTTACTGTCACAGCTTAAAACATCTTTCATAATTTTAAAGTACCTATCAGATATCAGTATCTGGTAGATCAAGCAGTCCAGAAATCAGTTAAGAGTTTGTATGATATAAGCAATACATTTAACAAGTCTGAGCTAATCAAGAGACATAGCATACTGCATCAACACTTAGTAAACAAAAAGTGCTATTCACACTTACAAGGAATATTTCTAAAAATTAAACATGTAGTAGGACACAAAAAAATTTTCAACAAAGTTCACAACCAGCTATTCTATGAATCCAAAATGCCCAATACTGCAGCCACTAATCACATATGACTGTTTAAACTAAATTAATTAAAATTAAATAAAAACAAAGTGTGTGGTTCTTATTCTCACTGGCCATACTTCAAATGCTCAAAAGACACACATGGCTAGATGTTACCACATTGGATAGTACAGATATATTGGGCTGACCAAAAGATCTGTTTGATTTTCTTCTGTAAGACAGCTCTAGTAGCACTTGTCTCTAACTTCATTCAAGACAATTTTGTTAGACTGCATTATGATAGTAGTCATATCAGTGTGCATTTTTAAAAAATCAAAATTGATGAATTTTTGCATAGCCATTTAAATACTGAAGATGGAAGAAAAAAGCAGTTTTTTCAGCATATCATGCTTTATTGTTACAAGAAAAGTAAAAACAACACTGAAATGCAAAAAAAGATTTGTGCAGTATATGGAGAAGGTGCTGTGACTAATCAAATACGTTTTTGTGCTGGAGATTTCAGATGGGGATCAACAATTTGGCAACAAATGAATCAAGATATAAATTGAGAACAATCAATTATTCCACTTGGGAGATAGCTGACACACTCAAAATACCCAGATCAAGTGCTGAAAGTCATTTGCGCCAGTTTGGTTAAGTTTTGTTACTTACTTTGATGTTTGGGTTCCACATGAGTTAAGCAAAAATCTTCTTGACCATATTGCCTCATGTAATTCTCTACTAAAACATAATGAAAAGTTCTGTTTTTAAACTGTGACATGCAATGAAAAGTGGATACTGAACAATCATGTGGAATGGAAGAGATTGTGGGGGAAGTGAAATGAACTACCACCAACCACACAAAAGGCCAGTCTTCATCTAAGGTGATGTTGTGTATATGGTGGAATTGGAAGGGAGTCCTCCATTACGAGCTCTTTACTGTTTTTGTTCAGTTGCCAAGTCATGTCTGACTCTTTGCAATCCCATGAACTGCAGTGTGCCAAGCTTCCCTGTCCCTCACCATCTCCTAGAGTTTGCCCAAGTTCATGACCATTGCATCAGTGATGCCATCCAACCATCTCACCCTCTGTCACCCTCTTCTCCTTCTGCCTTCAATCTTTCCCAGCAACCAGGTCTTTTCCAATGAGTCAACTGCTCGCATCAGGTGGCCGAAGTACTGGAGCTTCAGCTTCAGTCCTTCCAATGAGCATTCAGGGTTGATTTCCTTTAAGATTGACTGGTTTGATCTCATTGCTGTCCAAGGGACTCACAAGAGTCTTCTCCAGTACCATGGTTAGAAAGCATCAATGCTTTGGCACTCTGCCTTCTTTGTGATCCAGCTCTCCCAACCATACATGACTACTGGAAAGACCACAGTCTTGACTAGACGGGCCTTTCGAAAAACCAAAAGATTAATTCCAACAAGGACTGCTCTCATTTAGACCTGCTGAAAGCAGCACTTGACGAAAAGTATCTGGAATTAGTCAACAGAAAACACATAATCTTCCATCAGGATAATCTAAGATCACATATTTCTTTGATGACCAGGCAAAAACTGTTACAGCTTGGCTGGGAAGTTCTGATTCATTCACCATATTCATCAGACATTACACGTGTGGATGTCCATTTATTTTGGTCTTTACAAGATTCTCTTTGTGGAAAATAGTTCAATTTCCTGGAAGACCATAAAAATCACCTAGATTGGATCTTTGCTCAAAAAATGTTTTAGGAAGAGAGAATTATGACGCTGCCTGAAAAATGGCAGAAGGCAGTGGAACAAAACTTCAATAAAGTTCTTGGTGAAAATGAAAAATTTGTCTTTATTTTTACTTTAAACTGAAGAAACTTTTGGGCCAACCCAACAGAATGTTTCCATCACCATAGAAAGTGGTGCTACTGTACAACATATACTCTGACTAGAATAAAATTAAGTTTGAAATTAGTAACAAAAATGTACTTTCTATATATTCATAGGTAAAGAAAGAAATCACTGTGAACATTTAAAATACTTCAAACTGATTGAAAATGAATCTACTGTATCTCAATATATGTAGGCTACAGCAAAATTTATATTTAGTGAAAATCTATAGCCCTAAATGCATACATTAGAAAAAGAAGACAAGCTCAAAATAAATGAGCTCAGTATCCAACTTGTTAAGCTAAAGAGAGAATACAGAATAAAATCAAAGAAAGTACAAGAAGGAATTGAGAGAGATGCACAAAAACTAGGTAAATATAAAAGGAAAAAACGAGAAATTAACAACAAAAAATACAATGAGGAAAATAACAGATTAAAATTAAGCAGGGAAAATAACAAAGAATTAAAAACAATCTCATGCAAGTTGCCAAAACGGACAGATTCCAAGAAAAATGTAAATTATTAAATTTGACTCAAGAACAAACGAAGTTTTATTTGTTCTATAACCAATATGGAAGTTGAATCAATAGTTCAAAATCTTCCTATAAAGAAGACAGCAGGTCCAGATGGTTTAATAGACTAGTTTTCCTAAACTGGATCATTCTAATCTCATACAGGCTTTCCTGGTGGCTTAGTCTGTAAAGAATCTGCCTGCAATACAGGAGACCAGGGTTCAATCGGGAAGATCCTATAGAGAAGGAAATGGCAATCAGCTCCACTATTCTTGCCGGGGAAATCCCATGGACAAGAGGAACCTTGAGGCTACAGTCCACGGCGCTGCAAGAGTTGGACACAATTTAGCGACTAAACTACCACCCTAAACCAGCAGTCTCATATAAATGCTTCCAGAGAATCAAAAAGAAAAGGAAAAAATTTCCCCTCCTCATTTTATAAAGTTACTATAACCTTGATACCAAAGCAGACAAGGAAAGAATAAAAAAGGAAAATTAGTTGTAAACATGTTTGGAAATAACATTAAAAGATTAGCAAATCCAGCAATGTATTAAAAAAGGTAACACAATATGCCTAACTTGGGTTTATTCCAGGAATGCAAGATCAGTTCAACAAAGAAGATCTTTTAATATAATTAAACATTTTTAAAAATTAAGGAATAAAAGTCACATGATTATCTCAATAATTACAGAAAAGTAGTGATTATAATTCAATATCCAGTGATGATTTCTTAAAACTATTCCTTAGGAATAAAGGAGAACATTCTTAATCTGATTAAGACAAGAAAAATACATAATAGACAAAGATTAAAAAGGAATGAATGATGCAATAACAACTGCAAATGATAGGTTTTTTTCTGTACAAAATCCTAAAAAATCAAAAGGCAATTTAGTTGAACTAATATGAGTTTAGCAAGATTGCTAGATATAAGATGAATATGTAAAGATCTTATATACTACTAATAGCCATATATACACACACACACACAACTGATAGTTGAACAACAGAGGTTTGAACTGTGCAGGTCTACTTTTACATGGGTTTTTTTCAATGAGTACACAGTTGGCTCTCCATACTGGGAAGCTCTGCATCCATGGATTCAACCAACTGTGAATCATGTGCTATCTTTACAATTCAAGGTTGGCTGACTGTGTCTAAGCAGAACCCACAAATATGAAAGGCAGACTATGGGACTTGAGCATCTGTGGATTTTGGCTTCCGCAGACGCTCCTGGAACCAATCCCCCACAGATACTGAGTGATGATTATAGTAGGGGAAAATTCATAATGACAAAAAATAAAAGAATAAAACTATGATAACAAATGATAAGCAAGCCCTTCAAGTAAAGTTTTAAAACTACTGCAATACATCAAGAAACAAAAGTTAAATAAATTAAGAAATATGCCATGGATGGGAATATTTAATATAGTAAAAAATCTTGATTCTATCAAATTAATCTACAAATTGGATGCAATTTTAATGTGAAAAATTCCAATGGGGCTTTCCAAAAAACTTGAACACCAAAAGCTAAAAATAAAGAACAAAAAATGATATCAGGCAATATAGAAACCAAATAGCAATATGACAGAAGTAAATTCTTCCTTATCATTTCAGTTCAGTTCAGTCACTCAGTCGTATCCGACTCTTTGCGACCCCATGAACCTCAGCACACCAGGCCTCCCTGTCCATCACCAACTTCCAGAATTTACCCAAACTCATGTCTATCGAGTCAGTGATGCCATCTAACCATCTCATCCTCTGTCGTCCCCTTCTCCTCCTGCCCTCAATCTTTCCCAACATCAGGGTTTTTTCAAATGAGTCAGCTCTTCGCATCAGGTGCCAAAGTATTGGAGTTTCAGCTTTAACATCAGTCCTTCCAATGAATACCCAGGACTGATCTCCTTTAGGATGGACTGGATGGATCTCCTTGCAGTCCAAGGGACTCTCAAGAATCTTCTCCAACACCACAGTTCAAAAGCATCAATTCTTTGGCGCTCAGCTTTCTTTATAGTCTAACTCTCACATCCATACATGACCACTGGCAAAACCATAGCCTTGTTTAGATGGACCTTTGTTGACAAAGTAATGTTTCTGCTTTTTAATATGCTGTCTATGTTAGTCCTAACTTTCCTTCCAAGGAGTAAGTGTCTTTTACTTTCATGGCTGCAATCACCATCTGCAGTGATTTTGGAGCCCAGAAAAATAAAGTCAGCCACTGTTTCCACTGTTTCTCCATCTATTTTCCATGATGTGATGGGACTGGATGCCATGATCTTAGTTTTCTGAATGTTGAGCTTTAAGTCAACTTTTTCACTCTCCTCTTTCACTTTGATCAATAGGCTCTTTAGTTCCTCTTCACCTTCTGCCATAAGGGTGGTTCACTTTGATCAATAGGCTCTTTAGTTCCTCTTCACTTTCTGCCATAAGGGTGGTGTCATCTGCATATCTGAGGTTATTGGTATTTCTCCTGGCAATCTTGATTACAGCTTGTGCTTCACTTTCCAGCCCAGCATTTCTCATGATGTACTCTGCATATAAGTTAAATAAGCAGGGTGACAATAGACAGCCTTGACGTACTTCTTTTCCTATTTGGAACCAGTCTGTTGTTTCATGTCCAGTTCTAACTGTCGCTTCCTGACCTGCATACAGGTTTCTCAGAAGGCAGGTCAGGTGGTCTGGTATTCTCATCTCTTTCAGAATTTTCCACAGTTTATTGTGATCCACACAGTCAAAGGCTTTGCTATAGTCAATAAAGCAGAAATAGATGTTTTTCTGGAACTCTCTTGCTTTTTGCATGATCCAGCGGATGTTGGCAATTTGATCTCTGGTTCCTCTGACTTTTCTATATCCAGCTTGAACATCTGGAAGTTCATAGTTCACGTATTACTGACTCCAAGCCTAACTTGGAGAATTTTGAGCATTACTTTTCTAGTGTGTGAGATGAGGGCAACTGTGCAGTAGTTTGAGCATTCTTTGGCATTGCCTTTCTTTGAGATTGGAATGAAAACTGACCTTTTCCAGTCTTGTGGCCACTGCTGATTTTTCCAAATTTGCTGGCATATTGAATGCAGCACTTTCACAGCATCATCTTTCAGGATTTGAAATAGCTCAACTGGAATTCCATCACCTCCACTAGCTTTGTTCGTAGTGATACTTTCTAACGCCCACTTGACTTCACATTCTAGGATGTCTGGCTCTAGGTGAGTGATCACACCATCNAGATGTGTATAAGAGACAGGTCAAAGGCTTTGGCATAGTCAATAAAGCAGAAATAGATGTTTTTCTGGAACTCTCTTGCTTTTTCCATGATCCAGCGGATGTTGGCAATTTGATCTCTGGTTCCTCTGCCTGTTCTAAAACCAGCTTGAACATCAGGGAGTTCACGGTTCACATATTGCTGAAGCCTGGCTTGGAGGATTTTGAGCATTACGTTACTAGCATGTGAGATGAGGGCAACTGTGCAGTAGTTTGAGCATTCTTTGGCATTGCCTTTCTTTGAGATTGGAATGAAAACTGACCTTTTCCAGTCTTGTGGCCACTGCTGATTTTTCCAAATTTGCTGGCATATTGAATGCAGCACTTTCACAGCATCATCTTTCAGGATTTGAAACAGCTCAACTGGAATTCCATCACCTCCACTAGCTTTGTTCGTAGTGATACTTTCTAACGCCCACTTGACTTCACATTCTAGGATGTCTGGCTCTAGGTGAGTGATCACACCATCGTGATTATCTGGGTCGTAAAGATTTTTTTTGTATAGCTCTTCTGTGTATTCTTGCCACCTCTTCTTAATATCTTCTGGTTCTGTTAGGTTCATACCATTTCTGTCCTTTATTGAGCCCATCTTCGCATGAAATGTTCCCTTGGTATCTCTAATTTTCTTGAAGAGATCTCCAGTCTTTCCTATTCTATTGTTTTCCTCTATTTCTTTGCACTGATCACCGAGGAAGGCTTTCTTATCTCTCCTTGCTAGTCTTTGGAATCTGCATTCAAATGGGTATATCTTTCCTTTTCTCCTTTGCTTTTCGATTCTCTTCTTTTTACAGCTATTTGTAAGACCTCCTCAGACAGCCATTTTGCTTTTTTGCATTTCTATTTCTTGGGGATGGTCTTGATCCCTGTCTCCTGTACAATGTCACGAACCTCCATCCATAGTTCATCAAGTACTCTGTCTATCAGATTTAGTCCCTTAAACCTATTTCTCACTTCCACTGTATAAACATAAGGGATTTGAACTAGGTCATACCTGAGTGATCTAGTGGTTTTCCCCACTTTCTTCTTATCTGTAAGTAATGTTAAATATATATGGATTACACTCTCTAATCAAGAGACAGTGGTATAACGGATTAAAAAACATGATCCAACTGTGCATTGTCTATAAGAGTTTCACTTTAAATCCAAAGACATAAACAGGTTGAAAGTGAAAGGATGGAAAAAGATATTTAATGTTTCCAGTAAGCAAAGGAGAACAAGGGTGACTATATTAACATACAGACAAAATAGAGTTTAACTGAAAAAGTTTTAAAGAAACAAAGAAGGACAGTATACATTAATAAAAGGTTCACTACAGTAAGAAGGTATAACAATTATAAAAATGTATACATCTAATAACAGGCCATCAAAATATGTGAAGTGTTAAGCCGGAGATTTCAATACCCCACACTCAAAAGGGATTGAACAATCAGACAGAAGACAAGCAACGGAAAAGAGAATTTGAACACAGTAAATCAACTAGATATAACAGACTTATACAGAACATTCTACCTAAAAACAGAATAGACATTCTTCTCAAGTACATATAGGACATTCTCTAGGATAGATCATATGTTAGACCACAAATTAAATCTTGGCAGATTTTTAAAAGACAGATATCATATAAAATATTTTCTCTAATCCACAGCAGAATTAAGCTAGAGATAAGTAACAGAAGTAAAATTAGAAAATTCACAAATCTGTGGAAATTAAGCAGCATACTCATAAACACCCAATGAATGAAAGGAGAAATTAGGAAATGAAATGCAAATAAAAACCACAATGAGATACCACCTCACACCTATCAGGATGGCTACTATTCAAAAAAAACAAGTATTGATGAGGATGTAGAGGAAGTAAATCCTTGTGCACTGTTAATGGGAATGTGGCACAGCCACTGTGGAATATAGTACAGTAGCTCCACAAAGAAATTAAAACTATTAACTACTATATGATTCAGCAGTTCTCGTTCTAGGTATATGTCTGAAGAACTGAAAGCAGGGTCTCAAAGAGATATATAAACACCCATGCTCACAATAGCATTATTTATAAATGATAAAATGTGGAAGCAACACAAGTGCTTCCTAACAAATGAATGGATAATCAAAATGTGATATATATATAGTCAATGAAATCAAACCGGGGTCTCCTGCATTGCAGGCAGATTCGCTACCAGGGAAGTCCCAAATGAAACATTACTCAGTTTTAAAAAGGAAGAAAATTCTGACATATGCTACAACATTGATAAAACTTGAGGACACTATGCTAAGTGAAATAATCCAGTCATAAAAAGATAGATACTTGATTCCACTTAAGATACTCAGAGTAGTCAACACTCATAGAGGCAGAAAGTAGAATGGTGGTTGCCAGGAGCTGGGAAGAGAAGGAACGAGGGGTTAGTATTTAATGGATACAGATGCTTTGCAAAATGAAAAGAACTCTGGAGATGGATGGTGATGGAGGTGGTATTAACAACTTAGTACCACTGAACTGTACACTTGAAAATGATTAAGATAGTAAATTTTATGCTATGTGCATTTTACCACAATTTAAAAAATGAAAAAGAGACATGCAAAAATTTAAAACCAAATATTATAAGAGAAAACTATATAACTTTGAGATAGAGAAAGATTTCTTAAAATACAAAGAGCACAAACCATAAAGAGGAAAATATTAACTTGACTATTTTTAAATATGAAACTTGTTTACTAAAATATACCATCAAGAGAGCAAAGTCACATCACAAGGTAGCAAAGGACAAATAAACAACAAAGGACTTACATAGAAAAAGGAAAAAAAGATAACCTGACAAAAGACCAGCAAAGGGTGAACAGGTACAGAGAAGGAAATACTAATGGTAAATGTATGAAAATATACTCACACCTCATTGATAATCAGAACACAGATTCAAACCATAGTGAGATTTAATTTCACATCTATTATAACACCAAGTGTGGGGATTATAAGTAAACAAAATACTTTGTGGAAAAAAATAGACTCTAAATTTCATTTATTTTAGGTTCTTAAAAATGTAAAGCTAACACATTATTTAGTGATAGACTGTTATATATACAAATATTTACACAAAATATACATATATATATTAATGATATATATAAATTCCTGATATAAAATGATCAGGAAATAGGAAACACCAAATTTATGAAAGTATTTATAAGGAGATATTGTCATTAAGGAGCAGCTGACAGGTAGTATGAAAATACTGATAAAGTTCTATTTATTCAGCTTGGGAGTGGGGATTCACTGTTACACTTTTTAAAACTGAACATCTATGTTTCATTTTTCTTTCGTATATTTTAATAGAATAATTTTTATGTAAAAGAGCCTCTTAATTTTAAAATATCCAACTATCTTTTTTTTTTTTTTTTTTTTACTAAAATTTCTCACAATCTTTTTCCTGATGATCACAGGTTATACTTATAGTCTAGTCACTGGTTTCTGAAGGTAAAGGCTGCAGAGTTTGAAATGGAGCAAAGATATAACCCAAGAGCCATCAAGACAATATATACATTAAAAAGTATATAATATACTTTTATATATAAAAAGTAAAGTATAACTCTCTATATATAAACGGTTATGAAAAAAGATATAGGGAAGGCAAATTAAGTCAGAATAATGTGGAAGGGAGAATCTGTAGGAGAAGAACATGTATGATCCAATAGAAATTTTATTTTGTTTCAGGAGGAACAAGTATATAGAAAATGAGGTAAGTACACAGACACAGTCTCATTTCAAGGAAAACAGAATACAGCCAATTGGAAAAGAAAGATCTGGAAATTATTATAATCAAGGTTTTTTTTAACCTTTCCTTAAATAACAAAAACCTAAAAATTAATTTTTAATAAATAGACATTTCCTATACTTAGAACGTGGAGAAGGAAATGGCAACCCACTCCACTATTCTTGCCTAGAGAATGCCATGGACAGAATAGCCTGGGAGGCTGCAGTCCATGAGGTCAAAAGAGGTGGACAGGACTTTGCGACTAAACCACCCCCAACATACTTAATGTGAGGCTGGGTTTATTTAAAGAGGCAGGGAAAGCTGACACTAGCTGACACTTTATTGCAAATATTCTTCTTCTAAAGTAATATACCACTGACAGTTTGTTAAATACAAAGAACTCAAATTTCCATGTGGCATCCCAAGTTTTTAAGCAGCTGTAATTAACAAAAACAAATAAACGACGAATACACTTCTGTTTTGTTTCTGAGAGTACATAAACTCTAAACCCAACCCGAAAGACTGCTTTCTGGGCTCCTGTTTCTGATATTCATCTGTCTCCTTTATCTTCCACACTAGCATATTCTTTGCCTTCTTTTCTAGTTCAGGGAGATCAAGTTTATAGAGCCTTAATTTCTTATACTAGCTTAAGNGAGAGCAAAGTCACATCACAAGGTAGCAAAGGACAAATAAACAACAAAGGACTTACATAGAAAAAGGAAAAAAAGATAACCTGACAAAAGACCAGCAAAGGGTGAACAGGTACAGAGAAGGAAATACTAATGGTAAATGTATGAAAATATACTCACACCTCATTGATAATCAGAACACAGATTCAAACCATAGTGAGATTTAATTTCACATCTATTATAACACCAAGTGTGGGGATTATAAGTAAACAAAATACTTTGTGGAAAAAAATAGACTCTAAATTTCATTTATTTTAGGTTCTTAAAAATGTAAAGCTAACACATTATTTAGTGATAGACTGTTATATATACAAATATTTACACAAAATATACATATATATATTAATGATATATATAAATTCCTGATATAAAATGATCAGGAAATAGGAAACACCAAATTTATGAAAGTATTTATAAGGAGATATTGTCATTAAGGAGCAGCTGACAGGTAGTATGAAAATACTGATAAAGTTCTATTTATTCAGCTTGGGAGTGGGGATTCACTGTTACACTTTTTGAAACTGAACATCTATGTTTCATTTTTCTTTCGTATATTTTAATGGAATAATTTTTATGTAAAAGAGCCTCTTAATTTTAAAATATCCAACTATCTTTTTTTTTTTTTTTTTTTTACTAAAATTTCTCACAATCTTTTTCCTGATGATCACAGGTTATACTTATAGTCTAGTCACTGGTTTCTGAAGGTAAAGGCTGCAGAGTTTGAAATGGAGCAAAGATATAACCCAAGAGCCATCAAGACAATATATACATTAAAAAGTATATAATATACTTTTATATATAAAAAGTAAAGTATAACTCTCTATATATAAACGGTTATGAAAAAAGATATAGGGAAGGCAAATTAAGTCAGAATAATGTGGAAGGGAGAATCTGTAGGAGAAGAACATGTATGATCCAATAGAAATTTTATTTTGTTTCAGGAGGAACAAGTATATAGAAAATGAGGTAAGTACACAGACACAGTCTCATTTCAAGGAAAACAGAATACAGCCAATTGGAAAAGAAAGATCTGGAAATTATTATAATCAAGGTTTTTTTTAACCTTTCCTTAAATAACAAAAACCTAAAAATTAATTTTTAATAAATAGACATTTCCTATACTTAGAACGTGGAGAAGGAAATGGCAACCCACTCCACTATTCTTGCCTAGAGAATCCCATGGACAGAATAGCCTGGGAGGCTGCAGTCCATGAGGTCAAAAGAGGTGGACAGGACTTTGCGACTAAACCACCCCCAACATACTTAATGTGAGGCTGGGTTTATTTAAAGAGGCAGGGAAAGCTGACACTAGCTGACACTTTATTGCAAATATTCTTCTTCTAAAGTAATATACCACTGACAGTTTGTTAAATACAAAGAACTCAAATTTCCATGTGGCATCCCAAGTTTTTAAGCAGCTGTAATTAACAAAAACAAATAAACGACGAATACACTTCTGTTTTGTTTCTGAGAGTACATAAACTCTAAACCCAACCCGAAAGACTGCTTTCTGGGCTCCTGTTTCTGATATTCATCTGTCTCCTTTATCTTCCACACTAGCATATTCTTTGCCTTCTTTTCTAGTTCAGGGAGATCAAGTTTATAGAGCCTTAATTTCTTATACTAGCTTAAGCCTACACAGGTTTGTTGTGGCACCTACTGGCATTCTATTTTAATTCCTTGTCTTTATCACACGGATCAGGTAAACAAACAATCCTAAATTTAAATCCTAGATCTGTAACATAAATTATCGAACCTCTGGTAAGTTATGCTCTCTGAATCTCAGATTCCTTATATATCAAGATAAGGATAATAATGCCAATGTTTTATTAACTGACTTTTAAATGCTTAAATTTATACAAACTTTTAGTTCAGCATAGATTCAGGTACAGGTGGTGGCATTCTCAGTTTTGGAAGCACAGACTTGCTTACTTTATTCGTATGGATATGATCCTCAAACACCACCCAACTCTGGGTGTCAGCAGAGATGCGTTTCTGTTTTCTAGCCTCCATGACCCTTATAAGGACCTAACAGGTCTTTGATCACTCAGACAAAAATAATATCTGTTACTGGTTCGACAGGGTCCTTATCTGAATTTTAGGTCCCTTGTACACATTTTGCAAGTATCGCTCTTATACTTTCCTTGGAAATCCTGTATTTTCCAATTCTGGATAGTTGATCTTTCCCCTCTGCCCCATGATTTCTAATTTGTCTGAAAAATATGTATTTAGCTAGATGATAAGATCAGTTTACTGTCTTCTTTTCTAAACTATCACCTGTGTTTTTTTCTCATCGGAGACCTCTGCCTTCTATGAGGGCCCGTCTTCTCTATTGCCTTCACACCATGCCCCATTATATATAAAAACATTCCAAAGCATTACGATATAGAATATATAAGACAACTCTAGGTTTTAATCTCAGTTTTTAAACATACTAAATATTCTATCACTTTCACCAAGTTATTTAACCTATGTAAGACTCAGTTTTTTAATCTGTAAACAAGGACAATATCTTGACAACTTAAGAGGCTAAAAATCAAATACAATGATGCAGATGAATGTGTTTGAAAACTACAATTCTATACAAGATTGTATAGAAATGGCAGAAAATATTATCCATTCAGCAAAATACTGGTAATGACAAAAGGATCCGAAGTCAAACTGCCAGAGTTGAAGTCCTAGCTCTATTATTTGCTTTTTTATATGTAAATGAGGACTATAATAGCTACTTCACATATTAGCTCAATGATGTTATTATTATTATTATTATTAAATGCCTATTATGTTAGGCATTCTACTAGATGCGAGTGATAAAATGCAATCAAGGCAGACATGGCTAACAAATTTGCCAAAGACTTACATCTACTCCACATGCTGCATTTTCTAAGTCATGCCATGTACACTTTACAGCAAAGAAATATCTGAGTAGTAAAGCATTTCCACATAGCATAAAGATAAGAGTCCACAATTCCACCATCTCTTTTTATGAAATTTCCGGTGAACACATAGTGACTGTGGTATTTCTTTTTTCAATTCATCACTTGACTCAAAACTCTTCAGATGACTTCTGGATAAACTGTCTGGAATACATTTCAATCAAAAGTAAATAGGACAGTGTTTCTCAAAGTAACATCCAAAGATGATCTGCTTCTCAATAACCTAAATTGCTAATTAAAAGGCAGAGTCCTAGACCTTATTTCAGACACAGATTCAAAAGCTCTGGCTGGAAGATGTGGGAATCTGCATTTCTAATAAGTTCCCAATGTGATTTTTACGCAAATCCCATTTGAGAACCACATTCCTAAGAAAGAAAAAAACACTATGTGAGAAATTTGTAACCAAAGGAAACACTGAAAAATTATGATCCAAAGCTTCTTGAAGAAGAAAAATTTTAGTCATCAGAATAAATTTTCACATGCCTGTCTCTTAATAGGGTTGAGTCAAGAGTGTCCAGAGATTAAGACCAAAATTGACTTGAACATACACACCTTAGCTGTGAGTGTTCAAAAAATTCCTATTTAGGAGGCCAAGGGAAAGGGAGGAGAAGGAGGATTCTGAAAAAGTTTACCCATATTTCAGAAGAAGCAAACAAAAGCTGCCATTGCAGTAGTCATGGCTACTAAAACTGGGATTTGGTGCAAATGGAGCTGCTTTCTCTTAAACTCAGACAACTAAAGACAGATATCCCTGCTCCAGCCCCGCACATCTACCATAAACCTCTGATAATCCCTCAAATGTAGACTTCGCTTATTTGGGAGTTGACTTGGTCCTGTGACCAATCAGAGGCAAGAGAAAACAGGATCTTTTGATGAAAGATATACAATTTTCATAAAAGGTAACCAAAATAACTAATTAAAATGTAAATTTATACCTCACAATCTGATGGACAGTTATAGAAGAGCTGTCAGAGACACTGAAGGAAGTAATGAAAGAGCTCTGAACTCCTAGTGGATGTTAACTTTCCAAATAACAATTCAAAGCTAATGAACAAACACTATTCCTCTACCCACTATGCCACAGTGGTCTGCTCTGGTGCTGATAATAAAATGCCCAAGATGGCAGTGAGTTTGGCACTGTGACTGGAAGAAGTCGGGAGCCCAAAGAGGAAAAAGCAGCCCAACCTGCCCACACCACGGAGTCTGGAGCAGCAGGGCGGGCGGGGCTGCGATTTCTCCTGAATCACTGCACTCTCTCTCCGCCTGCGTGAGCGCCGCCCACCCACTCGCGGCAGCGTGAACCCCCTGGGCCTAGTCTCTCCTTCCCCCTCCCCTCGGCCTGGTGCTGAATCATGAGCCCGATATCTCCAAAAGGTAAAACCTAAGAACAATGCCACCCTTAGCGCTGGCCTGAATGGGGAACCAGGTTGGGGTGGGGCAGAAGGCTGGAAACCACAACTTTGACCCCTTTTCTCCCAAATTCCCTACCCAACCCCCGGATTACAAGGAGCGCTGCGGGGCTATGGGATTCCCCAGCGGCGCCCCTTCTCCCGCCGCGTTGTTGTTCGTGTCTGCAACGCCCGGACCTGGTCCCGGCGCGCTCCGCCTCATTGTTCCAAAGCTGCCCGCCAGCCAGGAGTCCAAGCCCTGCGAGGCCATAGGATCTTTTGATGAAAGATATACAATTTTCATAAAAGGTAACCAAAATAACTAATTAAAATGTAAATTTATACCTCACAATCTGATGGACAGTTATAGAAGAGCTGTCAGAGACACTGAAGGAAGTAATGAAAGAGCTCTGAACTCCTAGTGGATGTTAACTTTCCAAATAACAATTCAAAGCTAATGAACAAACACTATTCCTCTACCCACTATGCCACAGTGGTCTGCTCTGGTGCTGATAATAAAATGCCCAAGATGGCAGTGAGTTTGGCACTGTGACTGGAAGAAGTCGGGAGCCCAAAGAGGAAAAAGCAGCCCAACCTGCCCACACCACGGAGTCTGGAGCAGCAGGGCGGGCGGGGCTGCGATTTCTCCTGAATCACTGCACTCTCTCTCCGCCTGCGTGAGCGCCGCCCACCCACTCGCGGCAGCGTGAACCCCCTGGGCCTAGTCTCTCCTTCCCCCTCCCCTCGGCCTGGTGCTGAATCATGAGCCCGATATCTCCAAAAGGTAAAACCTAAGAACAATGCCACCCTTAGCGCTGGCCTGAATGGGGAACCAGGTTGGGGTGGGGCAGAAGGCTGGAAACCACAACTTTGACCCCTTTTCTCCCAAATTCCCTACCCAACCCCCGGATTACAAGGAGCGCTGCGGGGCTATGGGATTCCCCAGCGGCGCCCCTTCTCCCGCCGCGTTGTTGTTCGTGTCTGCAACGCCCGGACCTGGTCCCGGCGCGCTCCGCCTCATTGTTCCAAAGCTGCCCGCCAGCCAGGAGTCCAAGCCCTGCGAGGCCATAGAGTTCGCAGCTCGTGGGGAAGGGGCGGGGGCTCTCCACTCCACGCCCCTCACCACAGTCCCCTGCCCGGCCTCACCCCTTCCTGCCAACCTCCTCTAGCTAAAGCCAAACAAATCATCGAGTCCCCTGAGGCGAGGTGGGTGCTGTCCAAATGCTGGGAGGAGGATGGGGGATGGGGGTGGGGGAAAGGCTGGTCTGCGGCCTGCGTGTAGCTGCAGCCTTCGCCCCTTCGCCCCACAGCGAGAGAGAGGCTGCTTCCATGGGTACCGCTTGGCCACGGTTCCTCCCGCCCAACTGGGAGCCGCTCGGCTGTGGCCATCTCCCAGCCCTAGACGCTGGCGCCGCGCAGCCCTCAGCCCTCCGCGTTTCCAGAAGCCGAAAGCGGAGGGCCAGTCCCTGTGCAGGCTGCAGAAGTCACCATATGCTACTCACCCCAACTGTTTCTGTCCCTGCGGTTCTTGGCCATGGTGGTCCGGGGACTGGAGGCGGCGAGGCGCTGTCAGTGCTTTCGCTCCTCTCCCGGCTGCAGGTTGCTGGCGGTGGGAGGCTCTGTGCCCTCGCTGGGCGCAGTTCCCTCAGACTCTGAGGATGTTGCTGTGGCGCTGGTGGGAAGGAGTGGGGAGGAAAAGGGAGGAGAAAGCGGATGAACCAAGCTCAGCATCACAAGCCGGAGTTCACACAAAAACCAGCGTCACACCCTCCCTACCTTGGCCCACCCCCAGAGCCTGAAGACAGTGACAGACGATGTACTGCAACACTTTCGATGGAAAACACATACAAATAAACAGCACCCCTTACACACTCTCAAAGAACTTAACAGCATTATACAGTCAGAACTACACAGACCAAGATACTGCATGATTCTGCACGTTCAAAAACCTGTTTCCTCGACCAGTTACATATGAATAGTAATATGATGGCAACATTTACATAGCTGAAAAATTAAAATGATCTGCATTTATCTATCAGGCACCATTTCCTCTCTAACTTAAAAGCAAGGTCATGATAGTAAAGAGGGTATCATGCATTTTTGTACCTGTATACTGAACAGGCCTGTCTTTTAAAACTGGGATAGCATACTTAGATTAGAAGATAGCATACTTAGATTAAGAAGATCAAGACTTGGAGAAGGAAATGGCAACCCACTCCAGTATTCTTGCCTGGAAAATCCCATGGACCGAGGAGCCTGACAGACTACAGTCCATGGAGTCACCAGGAGTCGGACATGACTTAGTGACTAAACCACTATGTTAAAACCTCTCAAGTCGGACTTCCCTGGCAGTCTAGTGGTTAAGGCCCACACCTCCAAATGCAGGGAGTACAGTGCAGCCAAAAACAAACAAACAAAAAAAAGATCAAGACAAATAAAAGCTGGAGATTTATCATAATCTGTAACTAACTCCATGTCTAATGGGCAAAATTTCCTTTTACAGAGCTATCATAAGGAGTTACATTAACAAATCTTCTAAGTCATACATCATATTATGGAAGAGCCTTGGCAATAAAGTTGCAAACAATTTTTAATAGAAAGCAAAAGGCAATAAATATTTTCAATCACTCTCTTTTCACGAGTTCCTTCCTCTTTACCTATCAATTTAATTGTCAGCGTCCTAGAAACACTGTTCCTTCATGCTACCTGACCCTCAAGACACTGTCATCCTATTCCTCACCTCCTCACTCACTTTTCTCCTGAATCTGGCTGTTGACTATACTCTACACAGATCAGTTCTGCATGGGAGATTACTGCTAGCTTACTAATTACCAGATCCTAGATCTCTGTTTATTCCCTCATTATAAGCAACTCTTCACTGTGTTCCCTCAATGTAATTTACTATATGATGATTTCAGACAGGATCTCCATCTATGCTATTGATTCCCAAATCTATTCATCTAGTCTTAAGCTTTCTTGAGGAAAGAAAATCATCATTCCAGGGCTGAGTCTGTAATTGCCTAAGGCCATCTTCACTTTGTTTTCCTACTGACACTTCAAAATCAACAGTCAAAAACCAAACTCTCTCACTCACCACTGCCAGGAGTCGGAAATCTTACGCAATCCTATTTCAGTTAATTGTTCTATGACCTCAGAACACTGTAAACCAAGTTTACATCATGGTTTTAAAGGGGACTGTCTTCAATAGAGTTGCATTCCATCAACACTAATGAGCCAATATAGGATGATAGAAATTATCTCACTCCATACCTACAAACCAAATTCACTGAACAAAAACAAGCATGTTCTGCTTTTCTTATATTTCTTTATTATAATTCTCAGCTCACATTCCAGCCTGATAATCCCTTTCAGGTGAATCCCATTAGAAAGGAGTACTTCCCTGGTGGTCCAGTGGCTATGACTCTGCGCTCCCAATGCAGGGGGCCTGGGTTCCATCTCTGGTCAGGGAACTAGATCCCATATGCCACAACTGAAAGATCCCAAGTGCTGCAACTGAGACTCAGCGCAGCCAAATATATAAGTACTTTTAAAAAACCAAAACAACAAAAGAGTACAGAAGATTCTACCCACAAAAGTTACATATACAATTCAACATCTATTCCTAATTGAAGAAGGCATTTATTTTTTAAAAAACCTTTTTTTCCTGTTGTTAATAAGCAATCTGTGAGATAATACTTGAGACTGTGTGAATGTCTTGGCCAAGAATTTTGTATTCAATGGTTTTTAGCATCCACTGACATCCTTGCCTGAATCAACTTCAGATTTTAAAATACCTTTGCTTCTACATTTTACATTTAATAGCTGGCATTTCCTCTCCCACCTTTGATAAGTACCACTATCCACGAATTCATGTAATCTAAAGAAAAACTTTATTATTTAACCATCATTATTCTTTGTAACGCTCAAATTACGGCAACCCACTCCAGTGTTCTTGCCTGGAGAGTCCCAGGGACGGGGGAGCCTGGTGGGCTGCGGTCTATGGGGTCGCACAGAGTCAGACACGACTGACGTGATTAGCAGCAGCAGCCCCTTCAAGTTAACACCTGTGTCCTTGTGACATGTCCTATTTGTCTTTCATCATTGCCCTTGTTTTATGGCACAAGAAAATGTTTCAAGTTTCCCTGGTATTTTTCCAGCCTCAGAACTAGTTACGCCAAGAAACTCAAGCTGCTTTTAATGAGAAAAGGAATTTAGAAACCAAGATCTGAGTGCTAGCTGTGTTCAACACTAGCTGAAATTTCACTGTTTCTAGACTCTTTCAGTGGACACTGTTAGAACATGTTTATTTTTCAAAACTGTTAAGTTTAATCTACTCTAAAGAAATACCTCCAACAGTATGAAAATACATACAGAGTAATTTATTGAAGCATTTTTTTGTTATTGTAATATATTGGAAATAAACTAAATGCCCATATATAGGAAAATATGAGTGATACTCACTCAGTCATTTCTGACTCTTTGCGACCCCATGGACCGTAGCATGCCAGGCTCCTTTGTCCATGGAGTTCTCTACTCAAGAATACTGGAGTGGGTTGCCATTTCCTTCACAGAACGGGAAACTATGCAGCTATAGGAAAGAATTTTAGAAAAGGTAGAGGAACTAGAGATCAAATGGCCAACATCCGTTGGATCATCAAAAAAGCAAAGAGAGTTCCAGGAAAACACCTACATTTGCTTTATTGACTACACCAAAGGCTTTGACTGTGTGGATCACAACAAACTGTGAGAAATTCTTACAGAGATGGGAATACCAGACCACCTCACCTACCTCCTGGGAAATCTGTATGCAGGTCAAGAAGCAACAGTAAGAACTAGACATGGAACAACAGGCTGGTTCCACATAGGAAAAGGAGTTCATCAAGGCTATATATTGTCACCCTGCTTATTTAACTTATATGCAGAGTACATCATGCGAAAAGGTAGGCTGGATGAAGCACAAGCTGGAATCAAGATTGCCGAGAGAAATATCAATAACCTCAGATATGCAGATGACCCCACTCTTATGGCAGAAAGTGAAGAAGAACTAAAGAGCCTCTTGATGAAAGTGTTAGCTTAAAGCTCAACATTCAGAAAATGAAGATCATGGCATCTGGTCCCATCACTTCATGGGAAATAGATGGGGAAACAGTGGAAACAGTGGCTGACTTTATTTTGGGGGGCTCCAAAATCACTGCAGACAGTGATTGTAGCCATGAAATTAAAAGATGCTTACTCCTTGGAAGGAAAGTTGTGACCGACCTAGACAGCATATTAAAAAGCAGAGACATTATTTTGCCAACAAAGGTCCGTCTAGTCAAGGCTATGGTTTTGCCAGTGGTCGTGTATGGATGTGAAAGTTGGACTATAAAGAAAGCTGAGCGCCAAAGAATTGATGCTTTTGAACTGTGGTGTTGGAGAAGACTCTTGAGAGTCTGATTGTAGCCATGAAATTAAAAGACGCTTACTCCTTGGAAGAAAAGTTATGATCAACATAGATAGCATATTGAAAAGCAGAGACATTACTTTGCCAACAAAGGTCTGTCTAATCAAGGCTATGGTTTTTCCAGTGGTCATGTATGGATGTGAGAGTTGGACTGTGAAGAAAACTGAGCACCAAAGAATTGATGCTTTTTAACGGTGGTGTTGGGGAAGACTCTTGAGAGTCCCTTGGACTGCAAGGAGATCCAACCAGTCCATTCTGAAGGAGATCAGCCCTGAGATTTCTTTGGAAGGAATGATGCTAAAGCTGAAACTCCAGTACTTTGGCCACCTCATGTGAAGAGTTGACTCATTGGAAAAGACTCTGATGCTGGGAGGGATTGGGTGCCGGAGGAGAAGGGGACGCCATCAAGAAAAATTAGAGTTAGGGTTAGGGTTAGAGGATGAGATGGCTGGATGGCATCACTGACTTGATGGACGTGAGTTGACGATGAACTGACGATGGACATGATGATGAACTCCAGGAGTTGGTGATGGACAGGGAGGCCTGGCATGCTGCGATTCATGGGGTCGCAGAGTCGGATATGACTGAGTGACTGAACTGAACTGACTGGAAGGCTTAGCAGAGTAGACCTGTGCTAGTAGTCTGGTCCTAATAGACATTAATGAAATTTTATTTAATGAATGAAAAATGCCTTATGATTGAGAAATTAAGAAAAAGTTGCCTTGAATCAATGGGAAAGTGTCAGGGCATACACATCTGTGCATGACTATGACATTGAGTAGGAATTCTTTTAGAACTGTTTATGGAGTCCATGTGGATATATGTACTGATCTAGTTGTATTCATTGCCCGTTTCCTCTTGAGAAAGAAAAGACTAGACATACCCTTCATTGTTATTGTTAGTTTTATTGTATAGTTTTTGTGTTTGAAGATGCAATATAACTAGCAGTTTAATGATTATATAACATGATTAAATAAGTCATTATTCTACATGAAGAGGTATTAAAATAGATCAGATCCTCCCAGTCCACAACAAATTCAGCTATTCTGAATAACATAGCTCATTTCAGTCATTTAAAAAGAATCTCCTAACAATATTTAGGCCATATTGCTAATAAAATAATCAAAACAATAGATTGATGGATCTTGCTTCCTCTTCACTTAACCCTTCCATATGGGGGGGGGATAATGGGGAGTGACATTTAAGTTAAAGGCAAGTAAGTATTAAAGAAAGACATAGAAACCGACAGAGAAGGCAGGGAGGGAGAAAAAAGGAAGGAAAAGTGGAAAGAAAGAAGATTGAACGGAAGGGAGGGAGGGAGGAGGAGGGAAGAAAGAAGGGGAAAAGGGAGGGAGGAAACTGAAGTGGAAATACAATGTCAGGTGATTCTATGCAGTTGGATAATGAAATCCCATATGTGAGTATTTCCGTGCACCGATATGTTGCACATCGTCGACAGAAGACCCTAAATACCTACCTAGTTACTAAATGTGTTCTAGAAGAAGCAGTTCACATGCTGGATTTAGAAGGCTGAAAATGATTGACTGGAAACAGGGAACATGAGTAGGATGAAAATTATCCCATCAAGAGCAAGTCTAGGAAAGAAACCAGGCAAACCAAAAGGGAGCTGAGCAGGGACCAGTGGGGAAATGAGGCAGCCACGTGGAATAACCAACAGCCGGCCTTGAAGTTCTCAGCAAGGACTGTGACCTTAATGGAGTGTTTTGAGGAGTAGAATCAGAGATGGCTTCTTTGGTGGTATTGAGAATTGATGGTACATCAGGAAATCATCTGCAAACTCAGGAAAGAGTTGGATATGATGGCAGGATTCCAGTCAGACTTGTTATGAGTAGTGGGGGCAAAGGAGAAAGGACTAGATAACTTTCCAACAGAAAGGAATAAGCATTTAACTACTTAAGCTAAATCTTAAAGAAAATTAACATTGTTAAAAAAAAATATGGAAACATAACTGAACCACTTCAAAACCTGGAGCGTGTTGAACTACGTAGTTCAACCAAGTTTCCTTTCTAGGTTTTAAATTAGTTTAGTTTCATAAGAAGACACCGGGCATCTTGCAAGAAATGTTAGTAGAGTGACGCTACGTTTGCATCATCCCTTTCTGCCGCTGCTGCTGCTGAGTCACTTCAGTCGTGTCTGACTCTGTGTGAACCCAGAGACGGCAGCCCACCAGGCTCCCCCGTCCCTGGGATTCTCCAGGCAAGAACACTGGAGTGGGTTGCCATTTCCTTCTGCAATGCATGAAAGTGAAAAGTGAAAGTGAAGTCACTCAGTCGTGTCCAACTCTTAGACCCCATGGACTGCAGCCTACCAGGCTCCTCTGTCCATGGGATTTTCCAGGGAAGAGTACTGGAGTGGGGTGCCATTGCCTTCTCCTTCATCCCCTTTCTAGAATCCACTGAAATGAAGACCTAACCCCTGAATGACATTTCTCTCCCAAAGGTCGGTTCTCCCTTAGAGTTTGATCTTTTCATGCTGGGTTACAGCTGAGAGCTTCAGGGTACATGGGGCTTGATATAAACCCTTGTGTCCTCCCACAATTTTGAGTGAACAAGTCCAGAAATAAATAGGAGGCAACATAAAAACCTGAGGTGAAAGAATAACTGGGAAATTTAATAAAGAAGAAATGACATGTCCAATTTGAGAATGAAATTGCTTTACTGGAACAAAATTCAATAAGATTGGAAACCCAGTGGCTTCATGGGTAACCACAGTACCCAACTTCTTTAGCTATGAAGAAATCTTCCTTCTGTTGTGAACTGGAGTTTTAAAAGAATGCTATTCATTAAAGAGCAAGGCAAAACAAACCGAAACAAAACCCAACTACTTGTTACAAGACTCCAAAGCATTTGATATATATATAAAAAAAAAAAACTTTAAAAAGTGGGTTTCTTCAATGTTTTTTTCTGTGTTAAACTTCATTACATTTATTTTTCACATCACAAACCTGAATGCTATTCGCTTAGCAAATATTCCAACCATTCTTTTTAGATTTTCTGCTTTGCAGCTAAATCAATATTTTCTTGAAATGAAAATATAATTTAAATTCTCCAGAGGTCAAGAGGATTTTGAGGAAAAATACCTGTTGTAATTGCAACCTACGAGTTTGACGCCAAAATCAATGGTAGCAACTTTTCACCGGGGACGATGCCATTTAGCACAGAGCTGCCCTCAGCCTTACTTCTTTCCGTGAATAGATTAGACTCATTCGGCCCAAGTTCAGGGCCAGCTGCTATGCCAGGAGCAGTAATACTTTACATTAGGCCTTTGTAGTTTCCTGAACATTTCATGCTCACGCGCTCATTTATTTATTAAAATAATTCTATGAATGCCCTAGAGGTAAGAAACATGCCTGATTCTTAAACGTCACTACAGCATAGCACATAGGAAACATCCAGTAAGTATTTGCAGACTAGATGGAATAAATACTGCTAGCTTCTCTTTATAGACAAGGATACTTAGATCTAAAGAAAAACAAGGAATGTGTCCAAGAATCTTCTGATTCCAAATCTTAGTCTTTTAAAAACATTTGTTTATATTATTATCAGCTGCATCGAGTCTTCATTAAAGTGCATGGCAAGTGGGATCTTAGGTCCCTGACCAGGGATCAAACCTGTGTCCCCTGCATTGAAAGCATGGGGTCTAAGCTACTGGACCACCAGGGAAGTTTGCCAAATCTTAGTCTTTTTTTTCTCTAGAAGATGTTTTCCAAAGATTTGCCATCCTAATGATTTTGCTGGCTAAGATGAGATGCTAAGATTCACATTCAATTCCATAGAAACGAGTATTATGGTAAACCCTAATTGAAGGATATAAAGCAATATTCATGAAAAAATGTAAGAACAGGCGATATCCACAGAGTCAGTCTCCATTTGTCCAGCTACTGCACCATTGAATTAGTATTTGTATGGTTTAAAAGTTCAGTTGAATTGATTAATAAGGTGAGATAGCGCCATTGTTTCTGAGAAATACTTTAATAAGAGATTATGGCTGTACTAGCATTGGGCTCCTGACTCATCCTGAAACTTGGACCTCTAGGGTACCGCTTCCCAGCTTCACTGGAGTAATAAGCCCATATTATTTGGATTTCATGAAGTTCCAACTCTACTGCAAAATATGCTGCCGAGTCATTTTAGAGATTGTTTCAAAACATTCCACAATATCTGTAAACACTTCCCAAGTTGGTGAACAAAAAGAAAAAAATATTAGACTCTAAACTATAGTTTCTTAAAGAATGGTGACTGGACCAACATTGTTACGTGGCAGTTTGCTCAAAACACAATTTCTGTGGCCATACCCAGACCTACTGAATCAGAGACTGGGAAGTGGAACTCAGAAATCTGTTTTATTTACCAAGCCCTCTGGGTAATACTGAGGTCCACTTGAGTTTGAAAGCCAACGTTCTGCAGTATAGACTATACTTTTTTTTTTGGTCCAGGGAGATCCCACATGCCTTGGAGCAGTTAGGCCCCAGCACCACAACTACTGAGCCCATGAGCCGCAACTACGGAAGCCCTCAAGCCTAGAGCCCATGCTCCACACGAGAACTGAAATGGGAAGCCTGTGCACCACAATGAGAGAGTAGCCCCTGCGTGCTGCAATTAGAGAAAAGCCCAAGCACAGCAACAAAGACCCAGTACATCCCCAAATAAATAAATCCTAAAAAAAAATCACAGAAGATCTTTATGAATTGATACATATTTATTTCCAGGTTAATATACTGTCAAATGGAAAAAAAAAAAACCAAAGCACAAATATTCTACTTACAATATAAGAAAGAAAAGGATATTAAAAAAACATATCTGCTCATCTGTGTCAAAGAAATGCAGGGTAAACCAGAAACCAATGAGATCAGTTATCTACAGGAGACAGGTGGGAATAGGATGGAAGCAACGGGAGAATGGGAATAGGGTGGAAAGGATTAAGAGAGCTGACATTTCTCTTAAGTGTAACCTTTTTATGTAGCCCACACTGTTAGGACCATAGTAATGGTTCACATTCTCTAAATAAATAAGTAACTAAAATCAATCAGGATATGGGCAGAGGAGTGGAAGGAACTCAAAGTGGAATTACAAATAGTTAAAAAAAAAAAAGTGAACCTAACTATATTACAGGTGAATACCATAACTACACTGAAGCATTTTCTAAACCTGAGGAGCGACAGGAAATAGTATTTTGATTGTATGCTACAAGACTGAAGACAAAAACTGTACACAAGCATTGTTCTTTAGTTCATAATTTATTTTTCTTCTAGGACATACGTAGGTTAGTAATTCTGAAATTATTTGTGTATGCTCTAGAATTGAGTCAATACATGGATAATCAGAGCCAGATTTCTTGCTTTTGGAGATGAAGTTATAATAAGGAAAGGGGAAAGACAGAATGAACCCTATGGTGTTGAACTGGAATCTGAGGTATCAGTATGATACAGTAAAAATATAAATAACAGAATTTTTTAAAAAATGGGCAGAGGCTCTAAATAGACATTTCTTCATAGAGGACATACAAATGACCAAGAAACATATGAAAAGACGATTTAACATTTTTAGTCACTAGGGAAATGCAAATCGAAATTTAAACAACTACAATGAGACATCACTTCAGACCGATGAGGATGACTATAATCAGAAAGAAAGACAATAAAAAGTGCTGGTGAAACTGACACTGCTGGTGGGAATATAGCCACTTTGGAAAACTATCTGGCAGCTTCTCAAAATTTAGAGTTACCATATGGCCCAGTAATTCCACTCTGAGATATATGCCCCCCTACAAATCAAAGTATCAGTTCAGTCGCTCAGTCGTGTCCAATTCTTTGCAACCCCATGAATTGCAGCAGGCCAGGCCTCCCTGTTCATCACCAACTCCCGGAGTTCACACAAATTCATGTCCATCAAGTTGGTGATGCCTTCCAACCAACCATCTCTTCCTCTGTTGTCCCCTTCTCCTCCTGCCCCCAATCCCTTCCAGCATCAGAGTCTTTTTCAAAGAGTCAACTCTTTACATGAAGTGGCCAAAGTATTGGAGTTTCAGCTTCAACATCAGTCCTTCCAATGAACACCCAGGACTGATCTCCTTTAGGATGGACTGGTTGGATCTCCTTGCAGTCCAAGGGACTCTCAAGAGTCTTCTCCAACACCACAGTTCAAAAGCATCGATTCTTCAGCACCCAGCTTTCTTCACAGTCCAACTCTCATATCCATACATGACCACTGGCAAAACCATAGCCTTGACTAGATGGACCTTTGTTGGCAAAGTAATGTCTCTGCTTTTGAATATGCTATCTAGGTTGGTCATAACTTTCCTTCCAAGGAGTAAGCGTCTTTTAATTTCATGGCTGCAGTCACCATCTGCAGTGATTTTGGAATGGCAACCCCCTCCAGTATTCTTGCTTGGAGAATCCCATGGACTGAGGAGCTTGGTGGGCTGCAGTCCACAGGGTCACAAAGAGTCGGACACGACCGAGTGACTTTACTTACTTAAAATAAAGTCAGCCACTGTTTCCCCATCTATTTGCTATGAAGTGATGGGATCGGATGCCATGATCTTAGTTTTCTGCAGTGGCCACAGGACTGGAAGAGGTCAGTTTTCATTCCAATCCCAAAGAAATGAAAGTATTTGTTCATGCAAAAACTTGCACAGGAATGTTCTAAGAGCATTGCTTTTAGTAGCCAAAAGGTAGAATCAACCTAAATGCCAATAACTATCAATGGATAAACAAAATGTGGTATAGCCAAAAAAAAGCTTCCTACTTAATGGAACTGTGACTGGGTTACCTGGGGAAAGTATCTGTCCCTTGGACACTAGGGCTTTCATATCCATCACACCCAATGTTTTAGAGTCAAAGTTGTATGGACAAAAATTCTTCAACTGAATTATTAGGAATAATAATAATTCCTAATAATTACTTATTTCTACCCCCTGGTTCCTCAGTTCAGTTCAGTCACTCGATTGTATCCGACTCTGCGACCCCATGGACTGCAGCACACCAGGCTTCCTTGTCCATCATCACCTCCTGTAGCTTACTCAAACTAATGTCCATCGAGTTTCCATGTCTCTGGTTCCTAGGCCTGTGCATTCTGAATATGGGGTAGATGGTAATATGTATTGGATACTGACTTAAATCCTGTATCATATCCTCACAAGGGTTATCCCTCAGCCAACTGATCCTTCAGCATGACTTTCCTCTGTGGTATCATCCTAGCTGCTTCTAAGTGATGGGTTTGAGGTAAGATCAGTTCACTTCACAGGCATGACTCCACTGCCATATTCCCATGAGTTTCCTGCTCAGATTTAATGTTGTTTGTGATACATGGTGATGAAATAGTCCATCAATTGTGGTATAGTAGAAGTTTTCCAAGCAGGGATGGTAAGCCTATGTGCACATATGACTATAGGTACTGGGTGTTATCTGATGACTCATAAATTGAACAGGCGCAGCAGATTCCATTGTCAAAAGGAAAGGTATATACTGGGGTGGCCTGAGCTAGTCTGGAAGGCTCAAATAAAGTACATAGACTAACTTTCATTGTTCCTGCTTCTACTTCTTTGCCACCTTTTTTTTGAACCATATCTTTGAGTTCAAAAAACATAACACCCAGGACCTAAAGGGTCGGTAAGCCTGTATCTGGACTATGTGTGTATATACTATAGGTATGTACATACATACATAGCTACCCCATGAGGACAAATTGCTCATCCCTCCATAATCAAAAGGATTTGGTTTAATTAAACTGCCACCAGATGACTGACCGGTCTGTCTAGGGAATAGTACCTTACTAAGGGTCACTGAGGGGCTTCTCCGGTAGCTCAGCTGGTAAAGAATCCGCCTGCAATGTAGGAGACCCCAGCTGGATTCCTGGGTCAGAAAGATCCCCTGGAGAAGGGATAGGCTACCCACTCCAGTATCCTTGGGCTTTCCTCATGGCTCAGATGGTCAAGAATCCACCTACAATGTGGGAGACCTGGGTACATTCCCTGGATTGGGAAGATCCCCTGGAGGAGGGCATGGCAACCCACTTCAGTATTCTTGCCTGGAGAATCTCCATGAACTGTAGCCCACCAGGCTCCTCTGTTGATGGGGTTGCAAAGAGTCAGACATGACTGAATGACTAAGCACAGCACAGCAAGGGTCACTGCAAAGGCAAGTGACTCTGCTATAAGTAAGTTAAATACTACATAGTGGCAGTAACCTTATTACCCTTGGCAAGTGGAAGTCTATGCCACTGAATTCCCTTTAGCCTCCATTCCTATTGCCACATGGCCCCACTGAACTAGGGTGACTGGGTGGAGGCTGACTGACATTCATAGGACAGATTATCTTTTATATCTGATTATTGGGACGGATGCCCTCTTATGGGCAGTCAAATGGTTCACAGATATTTTCACACTATGAGCCAATTTTGATACTCCATTCATACT
This sequence comes from Oreotragus oreotragus, assembly GCA_006410675.1. Classification (NCBI taxonomy): domain Eukaryota; kingdom Metazoa; phylum Chordata; class Mammalia; order Artiodactyla; family Bovidae; genus Oreotragus; species Oreotragus oreotragus. The sequence continues at coordinate 137,524 of SJYX01000132.1, forward strand.
GTATCTCCCACTGACTTCCTTATTTCTGATCTCTCTGAGTTATTGCCAACTTATTAATTACTCTGCATAAATCAGAACTGAGCCATACCTCAGGCTATCTTTCATTCCTAACACAAAAGACACCAGATGTTTTATTCAAAACTGTGCCCTCTGGAAAAATTTCTCTTCATCTGTATTTTTCAGGACCACTTCACTGTGAAGTAGGACCATAATTCAGCAGCTCTATGTTTCTACTTGGTGCTGATATATCATCCAGGCAATTAATAAACCAGGCCCAAGCTTTTCCTTCTTCTGCTAAATGATCATGAGCCCAAAGATATGGTTCAAAAAACAGTGGCAAAGAAGTACAAGCAGGTACAAGTTCATATACTTTATTCGTGCCTTCCAGACCAGCTCAGCCCTCCCTAGGATATACCTTTCCATTCGACAATGGAATTCTGCTGCCCCTATTCAATTTAAGAGTCATCAGAAAACACCCGGTATCTAAAAAGCAGTTTATAACACAAAATCACTTAGAATCCTGTAGTCAGGTATTTAGTATCTGCCAAGCCCTGGTAGCAAGCCAAGAGTTGTCTCTCAACTGAGCTGAATACAGGAACCCTGCTATTAATTCTCATATAAACTTAAAAACCACCCTGGGGATCAAGGTTACACATCAGATAATCAATTCAAACTAGATTTTTAAAAAAAGATGAGCGCTGGGTTCCTCAACTCTTTTTAAAACTCCCATCATAATGGCCGGATACTGATTCTGAAAGAGATACATGTTCTACTGCTCTCTAGAACAAAAGAATTCTCCTATACTTTGAAAACACAGTTTTGGCCTCAACAGACAACTGAACCTCATTAGTAACAGAAAGAATAGTTTAAGATTAACTATTTGAAAATACAGATCATGATGGTGGCCAATGTCTTCCAATATTTAATTGATTTATAGTTAACAAACCTATAAAGCTCAACTACATCAAGTTACATTTTGCAACTAGCTTATGTTGGAAGATTCATCAGATTATAATGCCTAAGTCTCTATGTTCCATAATAAATTACTGTCCTTATGCTTTTTTTTGTCACACTTGAGGATTTTACTTAACCATTCTTTCTTGGTTAGTAAATTGTGAAACTTACCTAGGTAGAAGTTTAAAAATGTTATGTCTCCTGATTTTTCTTCCCTATATTTTGGCTGTGCTGTGCAGTATGCAAGAACTTAGTTCCCTGACCAGTAATCTAACCTGTGCCTCCTGCAATGGAGGTGCGATGTCTTAACCACTGGACTGCCAGGGAAGTTCCTATGTCCCCCCCAGTTAAAAAAATTCATCCTTGACTAAAATTGAAACCAGAGGCCAAAGATTATAATTAGCATTTTACTAAAAAAAAAACTCTGAAAGAAGGGAAAAATACTAAAAAGCATAGAGCAAACCATATAAGGTAGGTAACAGTAAAACATGTCAGATATTAAGACCCAAAGAATACATGACAATCATATCAAGTTATATTTATCTTAGTCAGTACCCTGGCATTGTAAAAACTGGTGGTCTGTAAGAAATTCTAGCGTAAGCTACAACTTTTTATTGTTATGTAACCTTCCATTTTGAAACCATGTGCTTAATTGTTTATGATATAAAATTAAATTTATGCACTAGATGTTTATTTTTCGGAAATTTAATGTGAATTTCTTTACTAACCATGTAATATTTAACACACAAGCTATGACTTCACTGACCTTGATAAAATTAACTAGTATTTAAAATTTTTTAAATTCTCTTGAAGTTAGTATAAAGCAGATGTTTTTTCCTTGGAACGGTTGTATTATGAGTAAAGTAATGATTATGGCAGACATTTCTGAATCACCACATAGAACCTTGACTTTTTCCATACTATCCAGCTCTGGGTTGATGGTCAAAGCGTATGTCTCTGGCATTACTAGCAACATAAAGTATCTGCACTCCAGGGTCTTGATGAAGCCTATGACCTCAAACTTTTTATTGCCTAATTCACATCAAAAACTGTGTTTCAAGAATAACATGCCTAAAAGATTGTCAGAAAGCTATTTGTTTCAAAAAGGGAATTCAGAGTTTCCACTTTAGGAAGGCCCATGAGATAAGTTTTCTTAAACTCTTAGTAACAGGAAAAGATGCACCTCTTTCTCGATCAACTGGTTTATTGTGATCTCAAAAACACTACAAAACTTTCTGCTTCGGCCAATTTGCTGTATTGTTGTGGTATCCCATTTTTCCTTTCTTTAACATCATACCTATTTCCTCATTTTTATCTTATGTTATAGTATGCATTTTCTGTATTCTGCCTCAAATTCTCTGAGGAGTAATGCAAGTATTAATAAATCATAGACTAGAAAAAGGATTAATGCTTATAGGATCAAGGGGGAAAATAAGAATCTATGACAGTAAATAAGTACTAGGATACCAATAGAACATTTGAAAAGATTTTAAGTCATTGAAGCCAAAAGTATTTGCCCACCAAAACAAGTGCCAAGAAGCTTTGAAAGAAGGAACTGTTCTTCAACAATTTTTTCAATGCAGCAAACACATAGGCTTTGTCCATAGAACATGTAAGTCTGAGCTTACTTATGTTCCCTAAATAAGTGCCCTTTGTGCAGAGAGCACAAGAAAATACATATCTTCCCTGTCCTGTTAAGGTGTGAATTTAATTTCTACATTATGCAATTGATTACAATGACCAACAAGGAGTACACTGCCAAGAATGGAATTGAATTGGATATTCAAAGCCACAAGGCAACATCCACAACTTGCTTTTTTGTGATTTTTCAAATGCACTGGCCAAGTGTTCAACTGGCTTTTTTGTTCAAACCTTCATGGGGCTCTAGAAATAACTTTGCCAGTATACAAACTGATAAGGTTATTTCTACCTTCAGAGCAAGACTAGAACTGAAACCGCAAAACAGCCTGCGAAATATCAGCCAAATTACTTCCCTAAACTCCTGTTGCATATTTTGTACATTGTAAAGTATTTTTAAACCTCATATTTTGATAACCCTCTTTATAATCCTGTAAGATACTTTATAAACACTTTCTTGGGTGTCAGATGCAAAACCCTATCCTCTTCAAGCTGCAGATAGGGAGACATTGCCAAATACGTTGTCCTTCTTGTCCTGGGTCACATACTGAGGAAGTGGTAGAACCAGAACCAGGTTGTGGTCCCTAATTCTGTCTCAGCTTCTGCAAAGCTCCTGACTCAAATAAAGGAGCAATATCCGCATTGAGACACCGCGTGTGCCCAACTGGGATACTGGGCCACTGAGACTTCCTAGGAATTCAGACTTTCAGAAATGTCTTGGGAAAACGCATATAAGACAGGTTGCGCAGGTGTGTAGAAAAGCCTCAAACTGGTACCACTGGGAATGATTTGCAAAACAGGACGGTGCAGTAGGGTGTGCCGCGATTTAGTTAACCTGGCACTTCCCCAACTCCTTCCCTGGCGCCCCACTGCCAGCTGACTCCTGGCCCAGTGCCCTCAACGTACCTTCTCTGAACTGGGCGGGGGCCGCGTTCCCGTCTCCCTCGTGCCCACCCGGCTCCCGCTACCCGTCACTCTCCAAGTTTACCTGACAAAGCAGGGGGCGGTTTAGCCGAGGCGCGTCCTCCCACGAATGCACCGGGGGCGTCCCTAACACCCGCGGGTGGGGAGCAGAGCCTGGGCCCGGAGGGACGCGCCGGGCGAGGGGGCGCGGCGGCCCGGCCGGGAGAGTGTCGTGTCCCGAGCAGGCCTCAGGGCGGCACTCTGGCCCCGCGGCCGGCGCGCTCGGGCGGGCCTCTGGGCGCCTGACCCACGCTGGCCGGGAACGTGTCTCCCGGTGACGCAGCCCCGGGTGGGGAACGTGGTGCGGCGGCGGCGGCGGCGGCGGCG
>SJYX01000132.1:153814-188761 GCA_006410675.1 Oreotragus oreotragus
GCCAGTCTATGTTCAATGCAGGATGCAGGATGCTTGGGGCTGGTGCATGGGAATGATCCGGAGGGATGATGTGGGGTGGGAGGTGGGAGGTGGGTTCATGTTTGGGAGTTCGTGTACACCTGTGGCAGATTCATGTCAATACATGCCAAAATAAATAAATAAATAAAATAAATAAAGACCCCAGGGAAGATTAAAAAAAAAAAATGCTACTGAAACTACAGTTGTGTTCATCAAATAGAAACACTAAAATACTTTTTGGAAATGCATACCTCACACCTTGTTTTAACTTTTGATATTATAAATAGTGTATAAAGCAGCTTGATTTACCTGTAATCCAAATGCATTAGTGTCCTCAAATTAATTTTACCATATTATATATTTCTCATGTCAAAGTACTGTTGGCTTTGTAATTCTAAGTTGAATTCAGTAATAAACTCTTCAGCAATGGCTAATTCCAAAGTAATTCAGTATTCATTAACAGTAGTTGAGAGTGGTTCTTCTTACTCAGAAAATTTACAATTTCAACCCTGATCCAAAAAATGATTATACATATATGTATATATATATCACAATAAAACTTTATCACTCCTAAGACATGGAAGCTATTACATTCACACAGATGTGTTTGTGCAGAACTAAATGTACAAAACACCTGGTAAATATTTAGGAGTGCAATTTCTGGGTTGTGTGGGAAGTCTATGTTTAATTTACAAGAAACTGCCAAATTGTTTTTAAAGTGACTGTACTGCTTTCCTTCTTCATTAAAAATGTATGGGCATTTCTATTGTTCCACATCCTAGTCAGCATTGGTTACTATCAATTTTTTGTATTTTAGTGATTCTAATAGGTGTGTAGTGCTATCTCAATGTGATTTTGATACGTATGTATCTAATCACAGATACGTGAACAATGAACTTCCAGATTTTCAAGCTGGTTTTAGAAAAGGCAGAGGAACCAGAGATCAAATTGCCAACATCCACTGGATCATCAAAAAAGCAAGAGAGTTCTAAAAAAAAAAATCTATTTCTGCTTTATTGATTATGCCAAAGCTTTTGACTGTGTGGATCACAATAAACTGTGGAAAATTCTGAAAGAGATGGGAATTCCAGATCACCTGATCTGCCTCTTGAGAAACCTATATGCAAGTCAGGAAGCAACAGTTAGAACTGGACATGGAACAACAGACTGGTTCCAAATAGGAAAAGGAGTATGTCAAGACTGTATATTGTCACCCTGCTTATTTAACTTCTATGCAGAGCACATCATGAGAAACACTGGGCTAGAAGAAGCACCAGCTGGAATCAAGATTGCTGGGAGAAATATCAATAACCTCAGATATGCAGATGACACCACTCTTATGGCAGAAAGGGAAGAGGAACTAAAAAGCCTCTTGACGAAAGTGAAAGAGGAGAGTGAAGAAGTTGGCCTAAAGCTCAACATTCAGAAAACTAAGATCATGGCATCTAGTCCCATCACTTCATGGGAGATAGACGGGAAAATAGTGGAAACAGTGTCAGACTTTATTCTTTTGGGCTCCAAAATCACTGCAGATTNGTCACCCTGCTTATTTAACTTATATGCAGAGTATGCTGGGCTGGATGAAGCACAAGCTGGAATCAAGATTGCCAGGAGAAATATCAATAACCTCAGATATGCAGATGACACCACCCTTATGGAAGAAAGCAAAGAAGAACTAAAGAACCTCTTGATGAAAGTGAAAGAGGAGAGTGAAAAAGTTGGCATAAAGCTCAACTTTCAGAAAACTAAGATCATGGCATCTGGTCCCATCACTTCATGGCAAACAGAGGGGGAAACAGTGGAAACAGTGACAGACTTTATTTTTGGGGGACTCCAAAATCACTGCAGATGGTGACTGCAGCCATGAAATTAAAAGACACTAATCCTTGACAGAAGAGTTACGACCAACCTAGACAGCAACGTAAAAGCAGAGACATTACTTTGCCAACAAAGGTCCGTCTAGTCAAGGCTATGGTTTTTCCAGTAGTCATGTATGGATGTGAGAGTTGGACTGTGAAGAAAGCTGAGCACTGAAGAATTGATGCTTTTGAACTGTGGTGTTGGAGAAGACTCTTGAGAGTCTCTTGGACTGCAAGGAGTTCCAACCAGTCCATCCTAAAGGAAATCAGTCCTGAATATTCATTGGAAGGACTGACGTTGAAGCTGAAACTCCAATACTTTGGCCACCTGATAGGAAGAACTGACTCATTTGCAAAGACTCTGATGCTGGGAAAGATTGAAGGTGGGAGGAGAAGAGATGACAGAGGATGAGATGGTTGGGTGGCATCACCGACTCGATGGACATGAGTTTGAGTAAACTCCTGAGTTGGTAATGGACAGGGAGGCCTAGTGTGCTGCAGTCCATGGGATTGCAAGGACTCGGACACGACTGAGTGACTGAACTGAACTGATTTTACTTTTGCTTTCAGAATTTATATGTTTCACCATAAGCTTTAAATTGTGGTTTCAGATCAAATATGTAGGAAGAGAAACATGTGATATTTATTAACAAGTGATACTTTTATTTTCAGGGCTTTGTTGTCAATTTGAGAATTTAGTTCTAGATCAGATAAATTGGAGCAGTCACTTTCACTTGGCTGCATTGGACTACTTTTGAGTATTTGACATGTTTGAATGTCATTAGGAGGCTGTTACTTTTCAATTATGTGAAGTACTGATTGTGTTTGAGAATGTAGATAACTCTTTGAAAAAGGCAAGATGAATTTAGGTCTAATATAACTCTACTTCTGTTAAATGTCATTATCTCCCACTGAGATTTTGAAAATATGATGTGGGAAGCCGGCTGATAGCCCAGTCTATCCTTGGAGGTGTTTGGGCCCATGACTCATACTGGCCCCCACCTTCTAACATTTTTATAAAAATAAAATTGGATTAAAATGACTAAGAGTGACTAATGTTTGTTTAGCTCTTTCAAAATCAGTATATTACTTGTTTCTCACAATAATCCTATGAGATAGGTGGGACAGATGTATTGCCATCTCTGATTTACCCAAGAAGAAACTTACTATTTCCTCTAGGTCTTACAGTTAATAGGTGGCACTATGAGGACATGAATCCAGATCTTCTGATTCCATATTTCTGTTCTTTCTACTAAAGCAAACTGCCTCGGGACTACATCTTTAAATTCATTGCTGTATATATAGCCCTTAACACATTGCCCAGCATGTAAAAAGGTCTAAACAAATTATAGGCAGATGGTCAGATGAGACTTGGCAGCCTTATCCCTCTGCTAAGAGGTAAGAGACTTTTTGGACTGATTTGAATATGCATGTAAGTTTCAGGTCTCAACACCAACTTACATAAGTACTTTTTTCTGGTTACCCACCTGGTCATTACTCTTACCCTTAACTTTTCCAAATTGGAGCTCAGGTTTGGTTTGCTTTTACTGTGGAGATTAACTTAGCTCATAGCCATCCTACATGTTAATAAGTAAAAGAGAAACTATTCTAGTTCTTGGTTGTTAGACATCCTTCCTTATGTGCCTTCTCTTGTGCTCATTTTGTTGGAAACTTAGACTTATTGTTACCTGGATTAACTGGGTCCCATAGACTAGATTTGGTAAGCTAAGTTAAAATAAATAAAATGCTAATTATTGCATGCAGTAGAACAGCCTGCCTATTGTAGCATTAACTAGTTACTCCTGCCGCTGCTGCTAAGTCACTTCAGTCGCGTCCTACTCCTAGCGACCTCAGGGACTGCAGCCTACCAGGCTTCTCTGTCTATGGGATTTTCCAGGCAAGAGTACTGGAGTAGGGTGCCATTGCCTTCTCCGAGTTACTTCTAGTTGTCTGTAATTTAAGTCATATCCCGAGAAGGATATCTTGTGAACCAATGTGTTACCCTCTCACATACATGCATTCTCTTTTTTAGGTGCCTTGTGCCTTTTTACCTCCTCCCTTCTATTTTTAACCCTGCCCCTTATCAGTATCAGGAGGAATCCAATGTGGGCATGACAATATATTTTAATAGACATGACTTGCAATAAATTATTAACAACTTTTGTATTTTAAGCTTTTTGACTCCTAAATGTAATAGACAATGGAGATGCTTGGGTTCCCTATAATTTTTTTTTTCCCCAGGAATAATTTCCTATTTATTCTGTAGATTCATGGGTAGGACTTGCCTTCCTGTTTGCCTCTTTCTTCCTTGCCTGAGAATTGATAGCCTTCTTTCTTACATTTTTCAAAAAATACATTTTAAGTAATAGGTGTTTATTTTAGAAAACTATGATATAGGAATAAATGAAAAATTACATGTACTTCTTTTACTGGAAGATGAAAATTTTTATATATCTTTCAAAACTTTTAAAAAGTCATATTAAGGACACATACATAAATCAGGGCTTCCCAGGTGGTTCAGTGGGTAAAGAATCCGCCTTCATCACAGAGACACAGACATAACACAAATTCTATCCCCAGATTTGGTGGATCCCCTGGAGGAGGGCATGGCAACTCCTTCTCCTGCCCCCAGTGTGCTTGCCTGGAGATCGCCTGGTCAGAGGAGCCTTGTGGGCTGTAGTCTAGAGAGTCACAAAGAGTTGGACATAGCGACTGAGCACACATGCATAAATCTCAAAGTGTGTTATATGTAAACACATTATATATAGAATATTATGTGGAATACATATTTGATAATGTACTTTTTCATTTAACAGTGTGTCACAACTTTTCATGGAACTATACACATTTAATATTTGTATTATTTCCTTGTATCTGTACAATGTTTAATTCATTATTGCTGAACAAATAAATCATCTCCAGTGTTTCCTTATTAAGGATACTGTGATCCATACCCTTGAACAAATTCTTTTCGCATATCCTTAATTATTTATTTAAGTAAATATCTAGAAATAAGTTTTCTGAGTTATGTTAAGCTTTTAGTGAATTTGACCAATTATTTCCCCCCAAAGTTGTACCCACTAACAGTGATTATTTATTATTCCCTACCTCTTTTTGATTATTAATAATTAATGTATTTCTGCCACCTTATTTTACACTTATATTTTTATGTTTCTTTTTTTGCCTACCTTTTTAAATCTTAACTCAAGCCCTTTTCTCCCTTTTCCTTTGCCACTAAGGCCTCCTTAATGACAAAGGATACTTAATTCAGTTTAAACAATCCTCTAGAAGGAATGCTCTCTTTGATAAAATCAGTCTTTATTAGGAAAGAACTTCTTTTCAGACACAAGGAAGTATCCTGACAGACTAGGCTCTAGTGTATCCTGAGATAAAAGTCATTTGGACAAATTTGGGGTCACCCTAACAGTCAGGCCTTAGACTCTGAATATGTCTGCCTGGTAGTGGGGCGAAGCCTGCAATACAGCCTCCTTCAGCGGAGAGGGAGCACCTGTCTAGATTTGGAAGGCAGCTTGGAAATAACTTACTCCACAAAAATTAAGGAATTTGGGAGCTGGCAGAAATCTATTACACAGTACCTATGTCCTCTACCCTTTCCTTTATAAGGTATCATTTAATATTTAAATAATAAAGACATGCTGTGTTTCGAAGCAGTTGGTTTCTACTTAAGTACTATAAAAAACTTTCCTGTGTGCTCTGAAATCTGTCCCATTGAAACTCAGACAAAGCAGGTAAATCTTTAATTCTTTGCTATTACCCCACCAAATACTACCCTCATACCTAAAGTATGCAATACATAAGGGGTGCTGAGTGAATAAATGTTAAAATAATTAATGACTTATCTTATATTAAATTTTCATCTGTCGAATATGCTAAGTGGCTCCCTTCTTTATGATATTTTGTTCACATAAATTTGATGATCTTATTGGAAGTGATTTCCTTGAAATTTTATGTAACTTATATAGTCTACAGTATGTATTTATGACCTCCCTTTTTCCTAAAAAGGTTTATAATAGAAGTAAAATGAAGCACTTTACTTTATTCTTGCCACAGGATGAAGTACTGCATTATGTTTTGAGTATATTGCTCTCGACATTTATTTTTGAATTTAAAAGCATCATACCTTCATAGAGATTTGAAGGAAGAAGCTAAGCCACGTATACCATGTCTTTTGTGATGAATCTAATATGTTAACTACTCTCATTTTTGTTGGATATCAAACTTTGAGTTCATGGTCAAAGCATATAGCAATCAGAGTAGTGGTAAGGGTCTGGAGTCTGTATGTGGCATGTTGGGAAAATTAGCATGTTTCATCCGTAGACAGAAGAGTTTTTCTGTTTCTGTCTGAGCCATGTTAAAATTAGAACTAGGCCCCCTGAGTGCCATAGGAACTCAATACATACTTACTGAATGAATAAATGAATCTAGATATCTGAAATTTTCCATAGAAGGAATAGAATAAACTGGCATTATCTCACAGACCAAAACTGGGACCACTGAGGAGAGAGCACCAAATCCTCACCACTAGACCACCAGGGAGGCTGAAGAGAAATTAATAGGAAAGTCGCAATTTTACTTATTATAAAAAGCCTTTATACAACTAAATTTATTCTAAAGACGAATGTATCAAATTGACCAAATGACTTCCATAGACTTAAGTAAAAGAAAATTGCTTTTTAGAAAAAAGATTGAATTAGATGATTTCCAAAATTTCCTCCAAACTAAGATTCTCATAGAACAGTATCTCTAGAGTAGTTTTAGTTTTCTTTTTACCTCCCTACCTACTTACTTGTTTTTGTTGAGGAGTAATTGACTTACAAGTCTTCCCGAGTGGCTCAGTGGTAAAGAATCTGCCCACCAAGCAGGAGACAGGTTTGATCCCTGGACCCTGGAGATCCTTGGAGAAGGAAATAGCAACCCACACCAGTATGCTTGCCTGGCTGGGAAATCCTGTGAACGGAAGAGCCTGTCAGGCGGCTGTAGTCCATGGGGTCACGATGAGTCAGATACGACTTAGAGGCTGAACAGCAACAGCCGCAACAATTGATTTACAGTGTTAGTTTCAGATGTGCTACAGAGTGATTCGATAATTTCATACACTACAAAATGATCGTAGCAGTGAGTCTAGTTATCTGTTACCATGCAAATTTATTACATACTATTATTGACTGTATTCCCTGTGCTCTACTTGACATCGCTGTGACTTACTTATTTTGTGACTGGAAGTTTATACGTTTTAATCTCCCTGGCTTATTTTGCTCATCTCTCATCCCCCTCCCCTCTGGCAACCCACCAGTTTGATCTGCGAGTCTGTTTCTGTTTTGTTTTGTGCTTTAGATTCCACATATAGGAGAAACCAAAATGTTTGTCTGACTTCCTTCACTTAGCCCAGTATCCACAAGATTATTTACAGTGTTGCAAATGAGAAGATTTCATTTTTTATGGCTAAGTAATATACTTGTGCATGTGTGCACGTGTGTGTGCTTTTGTGTTGTGTGTGTGTATCTCCACTTGGGTTACTTTCATATCTTGGCTATTGTAAATAAATCTGCAGTGAATAGTGGCATGCAGTGTGTGTCTTTTTGAGTCACTGTTCTTGTTATCTTCACATAGATTCCTGGAAGTGATATTCCTTCATCATGTGTCAGTTCTATTCAATATTTTTGAATTTTTGAGAAACCGTCATACTGTTTTCCATAGTGGCTACTCCCAAGTTACATCCCACCAGCAGTGCATGAGGGTTCCCTTTTTCCCACACTCTTGCCAGCTCTTTTTATTTGTTATCTGTTTGATAATAGCTATTCTGACAGCTGTGACACTGTGGTTTTGATTTGCATTTCACTAATAGTGGTGCTGAGTATTTTTTCATATGCATGTTGGCTGTCTATATGTCTTTTGAAAAGTAGTTATTTGAGTCCTCTGCCCATTTTATTAATTTTTTTAAAAATCTTGAGTTGTATGAACTGTGTATGTATTTTGGATGTTAACCTCTTATGGCATATTTTATTTGCAAGTATATTTTCCTAGTCAGTTCAGTTCAGTTCAGTCGCTCAGTCGTGTCCGACTCTTTGCGACCCCATGAATTGCAGCACGCCAGGCCTCCCTATCCATCACCATCTCCCGGAGTTCACTCAGACTCATGTCCGTCGAGTCCATGATGCCATCCAGCCATCTCATCCTCAGTCGTCCCCTTCTCCTCCTGCCCCCGATCCCTCCCGGCATCAGAGTCTTTTCCAGTGAGTCAACTGTTCACATGAGGTGCCCAAAGTACTGGAGTTTCAGCTTTAGCATCATTCCTTCCAAAGAAATCCCAGGGTTGATCTCCTTCAGAATGGACTGGTTGGATCTCCTTGCAGTCCAAGGGACTCTCAAGAGTCTTCTCCAACACCACAGTTCAAAAGCATCGATTCTTCGGCGCTCAGCTTTCTTCGCAGTCCAACTTTCACATCCATACATGACCACAGGAAAAACCATAGCCTTGACTAGGCGGACCTTAGTCAGCAAAGTAATGTCTCTGCTTTTGAATATACTATCCAGGTAGTCAGTAGGTAGCATTTTTGTCTTGTTGGTAGTTTCCTTTGCTGTGCAAAAGCTTCTTAGTTTGATATAGTCTCCTTTTTCTTTAATTTTTGATATTCTGTTGCTTGAGAAGAATATTAAAAAAAAATATTGCTGAGACCAATGTCAAATAGTGTACTGCCTGTGTTTTCTTTTAGGTCTTACATTTATGTCTTTAATCCATTTTGAGTTTAAGATAGATGTAGAAGGTGTGAGAAAGTAGTCTCGTGTAATTCTTTTGCATGTAGCTGTCCGGTTTTCTGAGCACCATTTCTTGAAGAGGCTGTCTTTTCCCAATTTGATATTCTTGCCTCCTTTGCAATAATGAACGATGTAAGTGTGGATATCTGGACTCTATTTTATTCCATTGACCTATGTGCCAGTACCATACTGTTTTGATTACTGTAGTTTTATAATATAAATAAATCAGGAAGTGTGATACCTTCAGCTTTCTTCTACTTTATCAGGATTGTTTTAGTTATTTGGAGTGTTTTGTGCTTCCATATAAATTTCAGAATTATTTGTTCTGGTTCTGTGAAAAGTGCCATTGGTATTTTTATAAGGATTGCATTCAGTCTATAGGTAGTATGATGATTTTATTTTGCAGCTTTACTGAATTCATTTATTAGTTTTAATAGTTTTTTGGTGGCATCTTAAGAATTTTCTCTATATATAATATTATGTCATCTACAATTATTGATAGTTTTATATTTCCTTTCCAGTTTGGATTCCTTTTATTATTTTTGTTCTCTGATTGCTGTGGCTAGGACTTGCAAAACTGTGTTGAATATAAGTGGTGAGAATGGGCATCCTTGTCTTGTTCTTGATTTCACAGGAAATGCTTTCAGCTTTTCACTGTTAAGTATGATGTTCACTGTAGATTGGTCACATATAGCTTTTATTGTGCTGAGGTATGTTCCCTTTATACTCGCTTTGTTGTAGAGTCTTTATCATAAATGGATGTTGAACTTTGTCAGAAACTTTTTCTTTATCTCTTAAGATGATTATATGATTTTTATTCTTTAGTTTGTTCATGTGATATATCACATTGATCGATTTGAAGTTATTGAACCATCCTGTATCCCTGGGATAATATCATTTATTCATAGTGTATCATCCTTTTAATGTATTATTAAATTCAGTGTGCTCATATTTTGTTGAGGATTTTTGTATCTATGTTCATCAGTGATATTCTTTAATTTTCTTTTTTGTTGTTGTTGTGTCTGTCTGGTTTTGGTATGAAGATGGTGCTTGCCTCATAGAATCAGTTCAGAAGTATTCCTTCTTTCATTTTTTTTTTCCAATAATTTTCAGAAGGTTGGTGTTAATTCTTCTTTAAATACTTAGTAGAATTACTTTTTAAGCTGTCTGATCCTGGAATTTTGTTGGGAAAAATTTTATTACTGATTTAATATCATTACTGGTAATTGATCTGCTGATATTTTATGTTTCTTCCTGATTCAGTAAGAGTTTGTATGCTTCTAGGAATTTGTGCATTTCTTCTGGGTAGTCCATTTTATTGGTGTATAATTGTTTGTAATATTCTCTTATGATCCTTGAATATATATGATGTCAGTTGTAACTTCTCTTTCTTTTCTGATTTTGTGTCTTTTTTTTTTTTTTCTTGATGAGTCTGGCTAAAGGTGTATCCATTTTCTTCAAATTTTCAAGGAACCAGCTCTTAGTTTTATTGATCTTTCACATTAAAATTTTTTTTCTATTTCTGCTCTCATTTTTATTATTTCTTTTCCTTTTCAACCTTTTGATTTGTTTGTTCTTATTTTTCTAGTTTCTTTAGGTGTATGGTTAGATGTTTGAGATTTTTCTTGTTTCCTGAGGTAGGCTTGTATCTGTATAAACTCTTTTTAGAATTACTTTTGCTGCATCCTGTACATTTTGGATGGCTGTGCTTCCATTTTCATTTGTCTCCAGGTACTTTTTAAATTTCCTCTTTGGTTTCTTCAGTGGTTAGTAGCATATTGTTTCAGAGAAGGCAATGGCACCCCACTCCAGTACTCTTGCCTGGAGAATCCCAGGGACATTTTTTTTTTTTCTTTCAGATTCTTATTTCTCTTTTAGGTCATGCAGTATTTATATCACTTTTAGTTAGGAAAGAAGATCAGAATTTATTTGTGGCTATTTAGATTTTTTTTTAATAATTATGTATAATTTTCATATGCCAACTTGCAGGTAAATTTTAAATGTTTATTGCTATAGTATATCTTATATGGATATAGTATAATCTCACTTTCTCCCTATTTTCAGACTTTTTGCAATTATCCTTTATTATAAGTAACATGGCAAAAAAACAATTCAGTGTTCTGAGTTGCAAGAAATGGAGGCAAATTTTGGTTAGAAAAGGGAGAAAATGAATTTTTGGGGAGTTGTGGGTAGCTCAGAGGCACAGTGGAAAGTTTGAAGGACCAAGTTTGTAAACCAGGTAGAAATCAAGAAAATGGCCAGAAAAAATAGCCAGAAAAATGGGCCTAGAAACTCCTCAGAAGCAGGCTGGTTCAGGGTAGCGCTGCAGCCGCCAGACGGCCGACACCTGTGCCAGCGATCACTGCCGCCACCTTCCCTGCACCAACGCTGGCTCCTTGCTGCTGCTGCTGTCACCATTAACCTCTTCCCCACCTTCCTGGCATCTTTGAATCTCTCTCTCCCTCAAGAGCCTAAGTCCAGGCAGGGTGTTTACTTCCAGTTGACTGAATCTAGTTCATTTGCTGGTCTTCTTGCTGCCAGTGGGTAGGGAGAAGGAGTGTCTGGTGGGGACCTGTTCCCTAGAGGCTTATGCAGTATTTGTGTCACTGAAGCAAGAAGGGAGATAGGGTGCTGGGGCCAGGGAGAGACACATGCTAAGTCTTTCTGCCTAAGTTTTTGCATGGGCTTTTTCTGGTTACCACTTAGGGGCTGATCCCTGGTTTTAGAGTCATGAAACCAAAGGACATGAAACTCTTAGGCTTCCTCACCCTCCGTCTGCCCCTTTACTCTTAGTGTTCCTCATGGTTCTTCTGCCTTCATGCTTCATGCTTCTCTTTGTGACCTCACCCATCCCATGCTCTGAGGGTTTGAACCACTATACAATTATGGGTGAGTCCAAAATACTTATTTCCAAGTCTCTGTCTTGGACTTCAGACAATCGTATTTAACTACCTGACATAATCTGTGGATATCCTAGGGATATCTGTGAATATTGAAAGGCCCCAAACAGAATTCATTATCATTTGCCTCCTCAAACCTACAGTGTGTCTGGGTATTTCTTGTTTTGATCCATATGACTACTATCCCCCTAGTTGATAAAAGTCAGAAATTTGGTTTTTATGCTTGATTCATACTCCTCCCTCATTCTTCCATCAAATCATCTCCAGATTCTGTACATTCTGCCTCCGAGGTGTCTCTGGAGTTGGTTCTGTGCTCTGCATTCCTAGGAGACGTGCCAAGTTCAGACACGCCTTTTCTTTCAGATTGTGGCTTTTGCTTCTTCCCTGGATTTTCTGCCTCCCATCTCACCCTCGCCAGCTCCAGTTTTGAAGTGCACAGCTAATTGTGTTGTTTCTCTAAGATGTTACTTCCTTTAAGAAGCCTTCTCCAAACACTTTTTCTCCTTGCTCCTTCCTGTTCAGAGAGGCGAGTTGACCCTCCCTGGTCCCTGTGGAGCCCTGGATTTACCAATACTTTTCACACCTTGTTAACATCTTTGCTGTCAAGGGACAGAACTCCTAAAGGCGGGAATGTGTGAGATTCAGATTGAATCACTACTGCCCAGTATAAGGCCTCCCCACAGTAGGGGATTTAACAAAATTTAAACCTATTTTTTAATTGAAGGATAATTGCTTTACAAATTTTTGTTATTTTCTGCCAAACATCAGCATGAATCAGCCACAAGTATACATATGTCCAGTAGGGGGTTTTTGAATGAAATGTTATGAATGGCTTTTAACCTGTGAAGAAACTAAAATTGAGATTGACACATATACATTGTTGATACTATGTATAAAATAGATAACTAATGAGAACATGAGGCTTCCCTGGTGGCTCAGAGGTTAAAGTGTCTGCCTGGAATGCTGGAGAACTGGGTTCGATCCCTGGGTCGGGAAGATCTCCTGGAGGAGGAAATGGCAACCCACTCCAGTACTCTTGCCTGGAGAATCCCATGGAAAGGAGCCTGGTAGGCTACAGTCCATGGGGTCACAAAGAGTCGGACACGACTGAGTGACTTCACTTACTTACTTCACTTAATGAGAACATACAATACAGCACAAAGAACTCTACTTAATGCTCGGTTGTGACCTGAATGGGAAGGAAATCCAAAGGAGGGGATACAAGTATACATATACATATATTCATTTTGCTGTACAGTAGAAACCAAAACAACATTGTAAAGCAACTATACTCTGATAAAAATTAATTTACAAAACTCAAAATAAAAAAGAGAAACTAATGTTGGTTGAATGACCAGTTGTGACCTTGAAACCCAAACAACCGAGTTTATAGACTCAATTGCTTTTCAGGGACAAAATTTGAAAATAACGTGTCCACTATAGTGTAAACATGATTTCTTCCTATTCAACAAACCACATTTCCAGAGTGGAGAAATATGGATGTTATGAGACTCAGACTTTGAGGCTAAGAGATTTATTCCATAGTGGGAAAACCCTGCAAAATATAAGAATATACTTTACGCAGAGTTGGCAGATAATGAAACCTTAAACTATTTAATTATTTTCTTGTACTATCCCAAGTTAATTCTGTTTTATTTTTTAAAATTTTAAATTCCTATTTGTTTTTGTGAAGAGCATTGATGTGGCTGTTTGAAAGGTATATCTTGGGAGAGAATGTAGTGTGAGAATGACCTGGTGACCCTTGTTTCCTTTTAGGGTGGTCAGTGTGGCTGGCTGGTCCCGGGAGAAGGATACACGCTTGCAGTCACCCAGCATCAGCAGCTTGCTGAAATTGATACAAAACTCCAAGAACTTTCTGCCACCTACCCAACAATTTTCAGCTCTTCTCCAAGACCAGAACATCAGAATGATAAGGTATATTTGATTCAAGAGCCTGTAGATTTCAGGTTTATGTGTACCTACACTAGTTCACATCATTTGGCAATCTTCTTGTTAACTAAAGAGATTACTCAAACTCATGTCCATTGAGTTGGTGATGCCATCCAACCATCTCATCCTCTGTCTCCCCCTTCTCCTCTTGCCCTTAACCTTTCCTAACATCAGGGTCTTTTCCAATGAATCGGCTCCTCTTTAGGAACCTGAAATGTGAACATGTTCATATCTGAGCCCCTCATCTATGTTCCTTCACTGTCCTCCCCCTTCACCCGTGAAATGTGTCCATCTTCTGTGTTTGTCACCTTAGTGAGTAGAATCACAGTGTTTATTCACTTGTGCAATCCAGAAACTAGGAGTTATCCTCGACTTGCTGTTCCTTTGCATTTCACATTAAATAGTTTGCTGATTCCTAATGGAGACAAGCTGGAGTGGAGTATAGCAGAGGAGGTAGACAGAAGTTAATGAATTTGCTTTATATTTTTAAAATACCAGTGTTTTCTGAGTTACTGGATGTGAGGAATGTGAAGGAAAGAAATGAAGAATGACCTTGGGTTTTGTGCTTAAGCAACTGACTGGCTGCAGTAAATTTTATTTCGATTGGGAATTTGTGAGGATGAAAGTGTTTGTGGAGCAGGGATAATTGAATGTTATATGTTAGGCATGTTAGGGTTGGCATGCGTGTCAGGTTTCATTTAGGAGTCTGGAGCTGAGTGAGGAGAGATTAATCCTGGAGATGGTCGTTAAAGCCATAGGACTACATAGTAGAATGTTAGATAAAGAAAAGATGAGACTCTGTTCATATGGAATTAAATTCAGTAGAGTATCCTAATGGATAGGTAACAGAGGAGTGAGTAACAGAGGCTTAGGTAGTGTTAAAGGCTTNCATAGGACTACATAGTAGAATGTTAGATAAAGAAAAGATGAGACTCTGTTCATATGGAATTAAATTCAGTAGAGTATCCTAATGGATAGGTAACAGAGGAGTGAGTAACAGAGGCTTAGGTAGTGTTAAAGGCTTCAAGAGAGAAGTATAAAGTATTTTTTAATGAAGAGTAGAAAATCAAACCTAGTGGAGAAGTTGTAATTTGAGGTTTGTGTAATGATTTTAAAGTAAGGCCCGTTAGTGTGATTTTATAATTTTTTTTCCCAATAACATTTAGCTGTTCAATATCAGTATGGAGCTAGTGATAATCAAGTTTAATCAGGTAAGGATTTTGCTAGACCAGCATGATAGAGGATAAGAAGAGAAGGAATTTAAGGATGGTTGTAAGGGAGACTATAAGTGGAGTGGTGGACCATGGAACCCTGACAATCAAGATGTGAGGACTTGAAAGATGTAATTGGTAGTCATATGGGAATACACTAGATTAGTGAGGGAGAAGAATCACTGGAATGGGAGGACTTTCATCTTCCTCACTAATGAGATAGACTATGCCTTAAATTATATTTTTGTATTCTTTGTTCATAACTCAAAAGTTTAATTATTTTTTAGTCACATTAAAAATCTTACAGCATGTGGGAAATTTCATGGTTTACAAAACTGACAACTGCGTAATACTGTTAAAATAGAAATGGTTTAGTTAGGAAGACAAACATCTTCTTGGTACAAGCAGAAATTTAATGTTTTCTCTATGCATTAAAAGTTTGAGTAAAAGTACTTCTTTGGTAGTAAATTGACTTGGAAATATTAAGAGATAAGGAAAGTACCCTGGCAATGAGGATAGAAAATTAATTTAAATAGGAGGGCTCCTCTATGGATTGTATAGCAACACTGATCCAATTTATTATTATTTATCTTTTTTCATCTAATAATTTTAATTCCTGATTAATAAAGAGTTAAATAAATAAACTATAGTGAAATACTTTATTAGGCTTTTGGGTGTTTACTATACCCATAAGTCTAAGTGTTAATATATAGCAATAACCTCTAAGATAAGTGGGAATCAGAAATAATTTAGATCTTCTTGTAGAGGTGCTGTGGTATTTATTAGCACCTCTTCAAAACGCAGCACAGAATCTTCAAATTCTTGTGTGTTAAAGTTAAGAAACAAAAATACTTGAGAATATCTAGTTTCTTTAGGTATATTGACACTTAATTTGTCAAAAGGAAATGTTGGGTTTCAAAAACTAGTACTACGTATGACTCCACTGGATTAAAGTGTGAAATTGTATAGTTAAATTTCTGAAAGATCTCTTTCGTAAATTGCATCTGTAAAGTCTCTGTTTAGAAGATCTTTTTTTTTTTTTGAAAGCCTCTTTGCCTTTCATTATAAAAGAGCCTGGTACTGCTTTCTGTTTTAAAAATCCAGCTGGAAAATTACAGAGTATGAACTTTTGTCCATCGGGTCTTCATTTGGAAAGAACAGAAACATGTCTTCAAAATGGAGACTGACACTTAAGTGTTTATCCTGTCAGTGGAACCTTTAGCTTATATTCTTTACTTTTATTTCTGTAATGACAAATATATTTTGGCTTAAACATGGTATAGCTGAATTTTAAAATACCATCTTTATTTTACGTGATTCTGAGATTGTTCAAACTTTTCAGTGATCTGTTCCTTTCTGAGTCCCTCAGAATCTCTTAACAACGGTGTCCTTGGTTCCTGCGTCTTGATTTTGGGTCTGTTAAATTGAAATACAACATAGTTGTATTGTTTCTAATCATAAATATTGGCACAATATGTCTGAAAATATCAATATACTTAATATAATTTTACATGTATTATTTTGAAAATACTTAATAGGCTTAATTTGAGTACAGTTTTCTATTTATAGACTTGTTGAGCAGATAGGTAGTTATATGTATCCACACCTCACCACCCACCCACGCAGTTTCCTCTTTTATTAACATCCTGCATTAAGTGTGGTATATTTATTACAATTATTCAACCAATATTGATATATTATTTTAGTTCGTAGTTTACATGAAGGTTCGTTCTTTATGTTGTACAGTTCTGTGGATTTTGACAGATACATAATGACATGTATCCGTTACAGTTTCATACCGAGACTAGTTTCACCATTCTGAAAATGTTCTGCACTTCACCTATTCATCACTCTTCACCCAAACCCCTGGCAACCATTGTTCTTTTTCCTCTTCCTATTGTTTGCCTTTTCTAGAATGTTGTATAGTTGGACTCATATAGCTTTTTCAGACTGGTTTTTTTCATTTAGTATGCATTTAAGGTTCTGCCATAACTTTTCATGGCTGATGACTCATTTCTTTTTTGTTGTTTTGTTTTGGGGTTTTTTGTGTGTTAAAAAATTTTTTTTTATATTGAAGTATAGCTGATTAACAGTGTTGTGATTGTTAGGGACTCAGCGAAGAGATTCATCCAGACATATGCATGTGTCCATTCTAAGGCTCATTCCTTTTTTAAAATTTTTAATTGGAGGATAATTGCTTTACAATGTTGTGTTGATTTTTGCCGTACAACAACATGAATAAGCCATGTAAGTACACATATACCCTCTCCCTCTGGAAACTCCCTCCTACTCCCACTGTTTCTTTTTATCACTGAATAATATTCTACTATATGGATATAAAATGCTGAAAGATCTTAGGAACTGGGAAAAGACTTGAGATGATTCTTTTGTTAAGGACAGGGAAGAAGAGAGGGTAGGAATGGTTGTGAGGCTTCTGGCTGTCTCTTCCCATTTTTCTAAATGTGTTTGCTGCTGGGGGGAAGGGTAGCCATTGATAGGGGTGAAATCGAATGTTTTCTCTTCCTGAGACTTCTCCTTACCCTGTTTACCATGATAGGTGAGGAAAATATATGAACTTATCACAAAATATTTGAGACTGCTACTGTAGGAAAAAAATCCTTGTTTTCTTCTGCCTTTCTGTTTGTGACTGCCTCTGCATTTCTGTCCCCATGCTTTTATTTTTCTCACCATCTATATGTTATTTCTAAAAATATGCCTTCTGACATTATCTTTCCTATAGTCTTTGTCATTCTTCTATTCCCTTTCCTTTTCTTTGCCTCTCTTCTTTGGTAACATGACCTACTTAATCTAGCAAAAAAAGTGTAATCATACTGTCCTGTTTTATCAAATGCTCCTTATTTTTTATGTATGTGAAATTTCACATTTAAATCTAATACACTGAAGTGAAAAATGTTCTAGATTATTAAATTGCATTTCCACATACGATGTGCCACTGGGTATAATAAAATGAACACTCATATTAGCATCATCTAATATGTTCCTTGGTGACTCAGATGGTAGAGAGTCTGCCTGTAAACCCGACGACCTGGGTTTGATCCCTGGGTAGGGAAGATCCCCTGAAGAAGGAAATAGCAACCCACTTATTGCCTGGAGAATTCATGGACAGAGGAGCCTGGTGGGCTGTAGTCCATGGGGTCGCAAAGAGTCAGACATGATTGAGCGAGTATACACGACAGTATGTTGGTACAATGTTTTTAGACCGTTTTGGCAGTATGTGTTGATGGCCTTAAATGTTCATATTTATACCGTTGACCTAGTCATTTCATTAGAATCCATTAAAAAATAATCTTAAATAATGAAAAAACTATGTATAATATCCTTAGTATCTAGCAGTAAGAATGGTTTTATGAACCACTTAAAATTATATATTGCACTGAGAAAATACATAAATTTTTAAAAGTAATACAAATCTGTACCTATAATAGAACTTGGCAGACATAGATTTAACATCTAAGCTAGGCATGCGTATGCTGCTGCTGCTGCTGCTAAGTCGCTTCAGTGGTGTCCGACTCTGTGAGACTCCATAGACGGCAGCCCACTAGGCTCCTCTGTCCCTGGGATTCTCCAGGCAAGAATAATGGAGTGGGTTGCCATTTCCTTCTCCAAGGCATAAGTATAAATCCCAATAATTTTTTTTCAGAGCAGTATGGCAATATGTCCATTTTAAATCCGCATACCTTTTGATGTAACAATTATGCTTATAGGTTGCCTTACTAATAGATTTTGGTATGTGCTAAAATATTTGCTGTGATAATCATTGAAATATTATTTATACTAAGTTTGTCCATGATATTTTGTTAAGTGGTAAATATTTTCTCTTCTAGGAATTTATTTGAGGGAAATAATCAAGGCTATGGATAGATATAAAGCTGTAAGATATATATATGTATTTCTAATTCCAAAATAATATTAAAATCCTAAGTCCTATTAAATCCTAATCCTATTAAAAGTCCATTAATAGCAGATGAGTTAAATAAATTATATGTACCATCAATGGAAAATTAGGCAGCGTTGCACACTATAAAGAAAGCTGAGCACCGAAGAATTGATGCTTTTGAACTGTGGTGTTGGGGAATACTCTTCAGAGTCCCTTGGACTGCAAGGAGATCCAGCCAGTCCATCCTAAAGGAAATCAGTCCTGAATATTCATTGGAAGGACTGATTCTGAAGCTGAAACTCCAAACCTTTGGCCACCTGATGCAAGAGCTGACTCACTGGAAAAGACCTTGATGCTGGGAAAGATTGAAGGTGGGAGGAGAAGGGGCTAACAGGATGAGATGGTTGGATGGCATCACCGACTCAATGGACATGAGTTTGAGTAAACTCCAGGAGTTGGTGATGGACAGGGAGGCCTAGGGTGCTGCAGTCCATGGGGTCGCAAAGAGTTGGACACGACTGAGCGACTAAACTGAACTAAACTGCAAACCATATTGTAGAAGACTGTGATGACATATCTTGTACAACACATACACATTTGAGCACACACACAGGGCCAAAAAGGAACACGTAGACTAAATGTTAGCTTTTTTCCTCTGGATACTAAGATGCACGATTTGATATTTTAATTTTCCTTTAATAAATATATAAAAACCATGAGTATTTTTTTTTAATTGAGAAAAGTTAAGTATAAGAAAAGACTTGGAAGGAAACCAAAATTTTAAACAGTAGTTGTCTTTCAGTGGTGGGATTAAAGGTAGGTGTGTGTGTGTGTGTGTGTGTGTGTGTGTGTGTGTGTGTATTTTTTCTATATTTTTCCTTACTGGGAAAATTATTATTCTCATTTCATTGGAAATAAAGACTTTATTTTTCAACTTTGTTAAAAGCCTGATTCATAAGTAGCTAATTAACAAAGTACCAAGTAACTTTTATATAGTTGACAGACTTTAAAAAATTTTTATTTTCATTTTTATTTTAGGCCAGAAATATACATACAGGAGAGTTGGCTGCAGTAAAAATTATCAAATTGGAGCCTGGTATGTATTAAAACTCTCAAAATAATTTTTGAACACTTTTCCCTTTATATCATTCCTTGTTTCCTTTCTTCCAAAAGAGTCTTTTTATGTTGCCAGGGCAGTAGGGTATCTCCAGTATGGTTGTATGAAATTCCATTGGAGGTTGTTGATGAAAAACAAATTTGATGTAGTAGTTTTGTTACTAAATAAAATTTGTAATATGCACATTCAAAAATTGAAAGACACCTTGACAATATGAAGGTGATTTGCTTTTTAAGATTGTAGTGAAAATTTTAACTTCAGTTTTAACTTTTATGATAACTTGATTAATAAAGTATTCATTGATTTGGGGGAAATATTTGGTGAAATTCAGGATAATTATATTTTATATGCCAGCCATTCCCTCACTGGTTGATACAGGTTTAATAATTCTGGCCTTAGCATAATCCTTTTTTTTTTTTAACACTTCTGTCAAAAGGCTGTTCGTTGTAAAAAATAGTGAAAATAAAACTACAACTACTATATAAAACTTGAAGCAATTTTAAATTTTGATATCCTAAAGTTTCTCTTTTTTAAGAATGTTATTTATTTATTGGGTATGCCGGGTCTTTGTTGCTGTGTGCAGGCTATTTCTAGTTGCAGAGAGCATGGACTACCCTCTCGTTGCGGTGGTCAGGCTTCTTATCGTGGTGACTTCTCACGTTGCTGAGCACGGGCTCTAGTGTGCACGGGCTTAAGCAGTTGTGGCCAGCAGGCTCAGTTGTTGTGGTTCCTGGGCTCCAGAGCATGGGCTCCGTAGTTGTGGAGCACAGGCCTAGTTGCTCCAAGACATGTGGCATCTTCCCAGACCACGGATCAGACCTGTGTCCCTTGCATTGCAAGGTGGTTTCTTAACCCCTGGACCACCACGGAATCTCCTAAACATTTCTAATGAGAGCATTACTAACTTTCTTTTTTTCTCCAGTTTCTTTTTTTGTTTTTATATACTGAGGTAGTCCATTCTAAAGGAGATCAGCCCTGGGTGTTCTTTGGAAGGACTGATGCTAAAGCTGAAACTCCAGTACTTTGGCCACCTCATGTGAAGAGTTGACTCATTGGAAAAGACTGTGATGCTGGGAGGGATTGGGAGCAGGAGGAGAAGGGGACGACAGAGGATGAGATGGCTGGATGGCATCACCGACTCGATGGACATGAGTTTGAGTAAACTCCAGGAGTTGGTTGATGGACAGGGAGGCCTGGTGTGCTGCGATTCATGGGGTTGCAAAGAGTCGGACACGACTGAGCGACTGAACTGAACTGAACTGAAGGTACACATACTGGGAGGGATTGGGGGCAGGAGGAAAAGGGGACGACAGAGGATGAGATGGCTGGATGGTATCACCGACTCGATGGATGTGAGTTTGAATGAACTCCGGGAGTTGGTGATGGACAGGGAGGCCTGGCGTGCTGGGATTCATGGGGTCACAAAGAGTAGGACATGACTGAGCGGCTGAACTGAACTGAAGTTACACATAACATAAAATTTGCCATTCAAACCATTTTTAAGTGTATAAAATACATTCATAATGTTGTGTTACTGAAACAGTTATTCATTCCAGAATGCTTTTCATCTGCTAAAACTGAAATTCTATACTCATTAAAAAATAATCTCCCATTCCCATCTTTTTGGCAGCCCCTGGCAGCCAACATTATACTTTTTTTTGTCTCTGTGAGTTTGATTATTCTGGGCAGTCCCTGTAAGTGGAATAACAGTGTTTGTATTTTTGTGCCTGGCTTACTTCACTTAACCAGGGGAACCCAGGTCTCCTACATTGCAGGTAGACTCTACCGACGAGCCGCCAGGGAAGCCCTTAGCCAAGTGAGACAGTCCTCAGAGCCCATCCATGTCGTCTCATGTCAGAGCTTTCACCCTTTTCAAGTCTGAATGCCGCATCGTGTGTATGTACCACATTTTACTTATTCATTCACCTTTTGATGGGACACTTGGGTTGCTTCTACATTTCAGCTGTCGTAAGTAATGATGCTATGAATGTGAGCATATAAATATTTCTTCAAGACGCTGCTTTCAGTGTTTTCAGTATATACCCAGAAGTGGTATTGCTAGATCATACGGTAATTATGTTTTTCTTCTTTTTGAAGGACCATCATACTGTTTTCCGTAGTGGCTGTACAATTTATATTCTTATCCATAATACACAAGTATTCCAGTTTCTCCACCTGCTTTCTAATACTTGTAATTTTTCTTCATTTTTATAGCAGCCACCCTAATGGATGTGAGGGGTATTTCATTGTAGGTTTTTTGTTTTCTTGCATTTTCCTAGGGATTATTCATGTTGAGCATCTTTTCATGTGCATAGTGACCATTTGTATATCTGCTTTAGAGAAGTACCTGCTCAAATTCTTTGCCCATTTTTTAATCAAGTTTCTGTTGTTGTTGACTTTTAGAAGTCCTCTGTACATTCTAGTTAATCCTTTATCAGAAAAAATGGTTGTAAATACTTTCTCTCATTCTGTGGGTTGCCTTTTTACTCCGTTGATGGTGTCTGTAGATACACAAAACAGTATAAATTTTCATGAAGTCCAGTTTGTCTGTTTTTTCTTTGGTTGCCTTAGCCTTTGGTGTCATACTCAAGAAATCGCTGACAAATCCAATACATGAAGCTTTTGCCCTGTGTTTTCTTTGATGAAAGAAACAGTCTTAGGTCTTTATAGTCTTAGGTCTTTGATCCATTTTGAGTTTATTTCTGTATACAGTGTTAGATAAGGGTCCAGCTTCACTCTTTTGCCTATGGATATCCACTCTTCCCTAGTATCATTTGTTGAAAAAGCTGTCCTTCCTCATTGAATGGTCTTATTAGTTTGTCAAAAGTCATTTGACTGTATTTGCGAAAGTTTGGTTCTAGACTGTCTATTCTATTCAGTTGGTCTGTATGTCTGTAGAGTGCCTGTATTACACTGTTTTGACTTTAGTAGCTTTGTAGTAAGTTTTGAAATCAGGACGTGTGAGTCATCAGTTTTGTACTTCTTTAAATATTATTTTGGCTCTTCAAGGTCCCCTGAGATTACATATAAATTTTGGAGTGGGTTTTTCTATTTCAACAAAAAAAGGTCATTGTAATGAGGAGTAGTGCTTTTTGACCAGGTGGACATTCACTTGCTGCTTCATAAAGTTAAACATTGTAGAATAATGGTGTGATCATAATTATGCCAACCAGCTTCTTAATTTGCACAATTAAAATGGTTTTACATTTCAAATACAGTATTTTGATCATTGTGTGTATGGTTCATTATGGAGAGATTACTGAGGTAATATGCGGCATCACTTTAAAAACAAGGTTTCAGATAGGGCACAGTATCCTTCTTTTCCTGGATAATAATAATCTATAATAATACTCTTTTAGAATCCTCTTACTAAGTTCCACCTAATAAGTGTGAAATTATCTCCAAAATGTCATTAGCACACATAGAAGAGAATATAACAGAATTATGCATGCATTTGCCTCTTCTTGGGTTACTTGAGCAAATAAATATTCAAGTTGCATTCAAGAAACAGTTACAGTCCAGATAATGAATGGGCTGAATTTGCAGAGGAAACGAAGATGTTTATCCCTTCTCTGCCTTCAACAAGTAGACTGGGCTCATCATAACGCAGTATCACTTACTTGACTGAAGGGTATACCCTACTTTTGATTATAATTCAGGTCATGAATTAATGAGTATATTTTTTAAATCCTACAATTCTGACTTCTCAACAAACCTTAAAAAAGAAAGCATACCATTATGTGATGTAGTTATTTAACACATAAGGATTAGTTGCTGGGTTCATAAATTAAGGCTGTGAAAGATTGGAATTTCTCACTTCTTGGCTTTAAAGTTGCTGCCTTTGTGTTCGAGTTCACTCATATACAGAGACTGACTAATGTTTAAATTCTTACCCCCGAAAAGAATAACATAGAAGTCCAGTAAATTCTTGATTTGATGTGATTTCAGTGTTTGGCCATTTTAATATTTTTTCAATTACTTACTTATGCTTTGTTTGGTTCTATCAGGTTGTCTTTTTTATTTATTTAAAATTTTTTATTTTTAATGCAATTTTTAAAGATTACACCACATTTACAATTATTGCAAAATATTGGCTATATTCCCCATGCTGTATAATACACCTTTGTAGCCTAACTTATACCAGTGGGCTTCCCTGGTGGCTCAGTGGTAAAGTGTCTCCCTGCAATGCAGGAGACCCGGGTTCGATCTCTGAGTTGAGAAGATCCCCTGGAAAAGGACATGGCAACCCACTCCAGTATTCCTTGCCTGGAAAATTCCATTGATAGAGGAGCCTGGTGGGCTATAGTCCATGGGGTCACAAAGAGTCAGACACAACTGAGTGACTTCGCTTCGCTTGTATACCCAGTGGTTTATACCTCCCACTCAGCCACCCCTATATTGCCACCCCCATTGGTAGCCACTAGTTTGTCCTCTGTATCTGCATGTCTGCTTCTTTTTTGCTATATTTGATAGTTTGTTTTATATTTTAGATCCCACATATATGTGATGTACAGTATTGGGCTTTCTCCATCTGACTTATTTCACTTAGCCTAATGCCCTCCAGTCCATCAGTGTTGCTGCAAATGGCAAGATTTCATTCTTTTTCATAACTGAATAGTATTCGTGTGTGTGTGTGTTTATACACATACCCTGTATCTTCTTTATCCACTCATCTGTTGGTGGACACTTAGGTTGCTTCCATATCTTGACTTCTATGAACATTGGGGTACATGTATCTCTTCAAATTAGTGTTTTACTTTTTTGAGAAACCTCTTTTTCATAGTGGCTGCACCAGTTTACATTTCCACCAACAGTATATGGGGTTCCTTTCCCCCACATCCTTGCCAGGATTTGTTATTTGCATTCTTTTTGATGATAGCTGTTCTAAGAGGTGTGCAGTGATATCTCAAGTGGTTTTGATTTGTATCTCCCTGATGATTATTGATATTGAGCATCTTTTCATGTGCTTATTGTCCATCTGTGTATCCTCTTTAGAAAAATGCTTGTTCAGTTCTTCTGCCCATCTTTTAATTAGGTTGTTTGCTTTTTTGATGTTGAGTTGTATGAGCTGTTTATATATGTTGGGTATTGATCCTTTATTGGTCATATCATTTGCATATATTTTCTCCTGTTCAGTAGGTTGCCTTTTCATTTTGTCATTGGTTTCCTTTGCTATTCAAAAGCTTTTATGTTTAACTAAGGAAAAGAATAGATGCATATAATGAAGGTTAAAGGTATTTAACAAACAGAAAGTATAAAGAACAGCCAGAGATGAAGAATACAATAACTGAATGAAAAATTCGCTAGAAGTAATAAAAAGTAGAAAAGTAGAAAGAATAAACAGTAGGGTAAATGATACAGAGGAATGTATCAGTGAGCTGGAAGACAGAGTATCGGAAATTACTACTGCTGAAAGAAAAAAGAGAAAAGAATGAAAGGAAATGAGGACCAGCTTGGTGGGTTACAGTCCATAGGGTCACAAAGACTTGGACACACTGAAGGGACTTAGCACACACACAGGAAACCTATGTGACATCAAGTGGAATAATATTTGCACTGTAGGAATCCCAAATTATTGGAGACGTTAAAGTTAAAAGCTTCCTAACCTGGGGAAGGAAACAGTCACCTAAGTCCAGGAAGCACAGAGAGTCCCATACAGAATTTACCCAGAGAGGAATATGCCAAGACACACTGTAATTAAAATGGCAGAAATTAGAGGTAAATAGAGAAGAGAATGGGCTTCTCTGGTAGCTCAGCTGGTAAAGAATTCTCCTGCTTCGATTCCTGGGTCAGAAGATCCCCTGGAGAAGGGTTAAGCTACCCACTCCAGTATTCTTGGGCTTCCCTGGTGGCTAGCTGGTAAGCCTGCAGTGTGGGAGACCTGGGTTCGATCCCTGGGTTGGAAAGATCCCCTGGAGAAGGGAACAGCTACCCACTCTGGTATTCTGGCCGGGAAAATTCCATGGACTGTATGGTCCGTGGGGTTGCAAAGAGTTGGACAAGACTGAGCAACTTTCACTTTCAGAAAAGAGAACATTAAAAACAGTAAGGGAAAAGCAACAAATAACATACAAGGGAAATCCCATAAGGCTATCAGCTAATTTTTCAGCAGAAACTCTGCAGGCCAGAAGATAGTAACATGGTTTATTTAAGGTAGTGGATAAGAAAAACATACAACCAAGAATACTGTATTTAGCAAGTCTTTCATTCACATTTGATGGAGAAGTCAAAGCTTTGCCTGTGTGCTCAGTCGTATCCAACTCTTTGTGACCCCGTGGACTGTAGCCTGCCAGGCTTCTCTGTCCATGGAATTTTCCAGGCAAGAATACTGGAGTGGGTTGCCATTTCCTATTCCAGGGAATCTTCCTGACCCAGGATCAAATGCACATCTCCTAAGTCTCCTGCATTGGCAGGCAGATTGTTTACCACTCTGCCACCCAGGAATACTTACAAGCAAGCAGAAGCTAAGAGTTCAGCACCACCAAACCAGCCTTACAACGAATGGTAAAGGAACTTACCTAGGTTAAAAAAAAAAAGGACACAACTAGGAACAAAAAATTATTGGGAAAGCTCACCAGTAAAGGCAAATGTATAGTAAAGGTAGGAAATCATCCATACACAAAACTAGTAGGAAAGTTAAAATACAAAAGTAGTAAAATCATCCATATCCACATAAGCAGTTAAAGGATTCATGAAACAGATGTAAAATGTGATATCAAAGACAGTAATCAGGAGGAGAGGAGAGTCAAGTGCAGGGTTTTTAAACTACATTTGAAACTAAGAGATGAGCAACTTAAAACAATCATGTATATGCATAGATTGCTATACAAAAGCCTCATGGTAACCTCAAACCAAAAATCTTTAATAGATATACACACACAAAAAGAAAAAGGAATTGAAACACAACACTGAAATAGTCTTTAAAGCACAAGAGAAAAGAAAAAAGAAGAAGGGGAGGCGGGAATGACCTATAAAATTAAATCTAAAACAATTAACAAAATGGCATTAAGGACACATCTATCAATAATTACCTTAAATGTAAACAGACTAAATTCTCCAACCAAAAGACATTGACTGGCTGAATGGGTATAAAACAAGACCCATATATATGCTGCCTATGAGAGGCTCACTTTAGATGTGCTGCTGCTGCTGCTAAGTCACTTCAGTCGTGTCCGACTCTGTGTGACCCCATAGACGGCAGCCCACCAGGCTCCCCCGTCCCTGGGATTCTCCAGGCAAGAACACTGGAGTGGGTTGCCATTTCCTTCTCCAATGCATGAAAGAGAAAAGGGAAAGTGAAGTTGCTCAATCTGTCCGACTGTTAGCGACCCCATGGACTGCAGCCCACCAGGCTACTCAGTCCATTGGATTTTCCAGGCAAGAATACTGGGGTGGGGTGCCATTGCCTTCCCCGCACTTTAGATGTAAAGATACATAAAGACTGAAAATGTGAGGATGGGAAAAGTTATTCCATGCAAATCTAAATCCAAAAGAAAGCCAGAGGAGCAATATTTATGTCATACAAAATAGACTTTAAAGACTGTTGCAGGAGACGAGGAAGTATTCTACCTAATAATCAAGGTATAAATATAAGAAGATATAATAATTGTAAATATCATGCACCCACCGTGGAAGCACTTAAATATATAAGTTAAATATTAGCAGACATAAAAGGAAAAATCAACAGTGACACAGTAATAGTAGGAGACTTTAACCTCCCCCCCGCCAACTTTCATCAATGCAAAGATCATCCAGATAGAAAATCAGTACGAAGTCACAGCCCTTCAATGACACATTAGACCAAATGGTCTTAACTGGCATATAGAGAGCATTTCATCTGAAAGCTACAGAATACACATTGTAGTGCACATGGAACATCCCCCAGGATAGAGCACGTGCATGGCTGCAAAACATGCCTTGGTAAGTTTCAGAAAATTAAAATAATATCAAGCATCTTTTCCAGCACTATGAGACTAGAGGTCAACTGTAAGGGGGGGAAAAAAGCAACTGCAAAAACAGGGACACATGGAAACTAAACACCGTGCTACTAAACAGCCAGTGGACTACCGAAGAAACCAAAGAGGAAATTAAAATTACCTACAGGCAAAAATGAAAACAGGATGATCCAAAACCTATGGATCAAAGCAGAAGCATGTCTAAGAGGATGCTGTTTATGCTTTAAAAATACTGACTTTTCAGATGTTTTAAAAGCTTTCTTCAGTTTGTCTACTATCTTTGTCCTCTGTTTATGGTACTTTTCTATGTGGAAGTTTTTTTTCCTTTTAGGTAAATTTGGTGGTTCACCTTTATTCCTCTTTCTCATATATAGGCTTTTTCTACTAGTCGGCTCTAAAGCCACTTCACACAGTTTCTTCTAGTTTTTTCCTTTCTCCTACACCCTCCAACCTTTAAATGTTGGCTCCATCAGGGAGAGTTTTGTCCTAAGGGGTGAAGAAGAGCTTTAAGTACACTTCAGTCACTCATTCATGTCCAACTCTCTGTGACCCCATGGACTGCAGCACTCCAAGCCTCCCTGTCCATCACCAACTCCCAGAGCTTACTCAGACTCACATCCATCGAGTCAGTGATGCCATCCAACCATCTCATCCTCTGTTGTCCCCCTTTCCTCCTACCTTCAGTCTTTCCCAGCATCATGGTCTTTTCCAGTGAGTCAGTTCTTCGCATCAGGTGGCCAAAGTACTGGAGTTTCAGTTCAGCATCAGTCCTTCCAATGAATATTCAGGACTGACTTCCTTTAAGATGCACTGGTTGGATCTCCTTGCAGTCCAGGGGACTCTCAAGAGTCTTCTCCAACACAACAGTTCAAAAGCATCAGTTCTTCGACGCTCAGCTTTCTTTATAGTTCCAACTCTCACTTCCGTACATGACTACTGGAAAAGCCATAGCTTTGACTAGATGGACCTTTGTTGGCAAAATAATGTCTCTGCTTTTTAGTATGCTGTCTAGGTTAGTCATAGCTTTTCTTTCAAGGAGTAAACGTCTTTTAATTTGATGGCTGCAATCACCATCTGCAGTGATTTTGTCCACAAAAATAAAGTCTGTCACTGTTTCCATTGTTTCCCCATCTATTTGCCATGAAGTGAAGAGACCAGATGCCATGATCTTAGTTTTCTGAATGTTGAGTTTTAAGGCAACTTTTTCAACTCTCCTCTTTCACTTTTATCAAGAGGCTCTTTAGTTTTTCACTTTCAGGCATAAGGGTGGTGTCATCTGCATATCTGAGGTTATTGATATTTCTCCCGGCAATCTTGATTACAGCTTGTGCTTCATCCAGCCTAGTGTTTCGCATGATGTACTCTGCATAGAAGTTAAATGATTGGGGTGACAATATACAGCCTTGACATGCTCCTTTCCCAATTTGGAACCAGTCTGTTGTTCCATGTGCAGTTCTAACTGTTGCTTCCTGACCTGCATACAGATTTCTCAAGAGGCAGGTTAGGTGGTCTGGTATTCCCATCTCTTTCAGAATTTTCCACAGTTTATTATGATCCACACAGTCAAAGGCATGGCATAGTCAATAAAGCAGAAATAGATGTTTTTGTGAAACTCTCTTGCGTTTTCAATGATCCAATGGATGTTGGCAATTTGATCTCTGGTTCCTCTGCCTTTTCTAAAACCAGCTTGAACATCTGGAAGTTCACAGTTCACATACTGTTGAAGCCTGGTTTCGAGAATTTTGAGCATTACTTTGCCAGAGTATGAGATGAGTAGAATTGTGCAGTAGTTTAAACATTTTTTGGCATTGCCTTTCTTTGGGATTGGAATGAAAACTGACCTTTTCCAGTCCTGTGGCCACTGCTGAGTTTTCCAAATTTGCTGGCATATTGAGTGCAACACTTTCACAGCATCATCTTTTAGGATTTGAAATAGCTCAACTGGAATTCCATCACCTCCACTTTGTTTATAGTGGTGCTTTCTAAGGCCCACTTGACTACACATTCCAGGATGCCTAGCTTTAGATGAATGATCACACCATCGTGGTTATCTGGGTCATGAAGATCTTTTCTGTATAGTTTTTCTGTGTATTCTTGCCACCTCTTCTTAAGATCTTCTGCTTCTATTAGGTCCCTACCATTTTTGTCCTTTATTGTGCCCATCTTTGCATGAAATGTTCCCTTGGTATCTCTAATTTTCTTGACGAGATATCTAGTTTTTCCTATTCTATTGTTTTCCTCTCTTCCTTTGCATTGATCACTGAGGAAGGCTTTCTATCTCTCCTTGCTCTTCTTTGGAACTCTGCATTTAGATGGGTATATCTCTCCTTTTCTCCTGTGCCTTTAACTTCTCTTCTTTTCTCATCTGTTTGTAAGGCCTCCTCAGACAACCCTTTTACTTTTTTGCATTTGTTTTTCTTGTGTGATCTTGATCACTGCCTCCTGTACAGTGTTATAAACCTCTGTCCACAGTTCTTCAGGCACTCTATCAGATCTAATCCCTTGAATCTATTTACCACTTTCACTATATAATCATAAGGAATTTGATTTAGGTCATACATGAATGATCTATTGGTTTTCCCTACTTTTCTGAATTTTGCAGTAAAGAGTTCATGATCTGTACCATAGTCAGCTCCTTGTCTTGTTTTTGCTGATTGTATAGAGCTTCTCCATCTTCCGCTGCAAAGAATGTAATGGCTAGACAGTTTTCCAAAGCTGTTTAATACAAACTCTGTCCTTTATTTGCACGTTTGAAATGCCTCACTTGTCATGAACTGAATTTCCATTTAAGCATGAGTTTTATTATCTATTTCAGTGATTCCCAACTCACCCCCCACTCCTATTTGTAGTTCAGGATTATCCTGTTTTTGGTTACTCTGACTTTTCATTGTATTTTATGATCTTCATTGCTTTTATTTTTCAGTTATTTCCCTTCTGTTTTCATAATTTTTTCCCCAGGAAAGGTTCAAGATCATTTTTATCAAAGTGTAAAAAAGCTTGTGAGAATAATTTAGAAGACTGAACATTTGACAATGGTAAGGACTTTTCTTATTCAGCTCTTCAGGAAAATATTATAGTTCTTGCCACATAGGCCTTCATATTTATGGTAATTCTTGCTATCATGAATAGCAGTTTTTTCCTCTCTTATACTTTCTATTTTGGTTACTGTTGATATTTATGTGAGTCATTATATTGGATTTATTTAGTCTATGACAGTCTTACATAATTAATATTTTTCAATAGAATTGTCAATTTTAGTGCTTTTTGATGCTCTTTTTGCTTTGATTATAACTGTAAAACGTTGTAATGCCAACCCTTTTTTCTTGTTTGTATTTATGTATCATATGACAACCAGATAATGCTGTTATATATAGGCCTATCATTTTACTTTCTTTTTGGATCATTGGTTTTTAGGTGTTTGTCTTGTAATTATCTTTAAATTTTATTTTATAACCCAACCTGAATCTTTCTCTTTCTAGGTCAGTCATTTTAAAATTTAGTGAGATGATTGATCTTCTGTTACAGTGGGTTTTGTATTTAATGTTTTTTGAAGGTTTTAAGCAAAATATAGCTAGAGGTTTCTTTTATTGCTGATAATTTGAAACGTACACAGTTTGTAGTTTTATCAAAGGATGGCTTCTAAGACTTTAAATAATATACTAAAAATTTAGGTTTTTAATTTATCAACTTAAATGAAATAGTCATTAGCCTTGTAGGTTTAAAGATGTTGAACTTCATATTCCTTCTGCCTCTTCATCTCCTAGTTTTCAGATGCTTGTTAATTTATTTGAGGATTTTAGTCTTAGAATTTTTTTATTATACTAGGGCATGCATGTGTATTAGCCTGCGTATCTTTTATATCTTTTTTAAAAATTATGAAATACCAATTATTTAGGTTTAGTTTTATAATTAAATAGATTCAGTTCTCACCATCCTTTCATTCCATGTCTTTGTTGCTTTTTTTTTTTTTTTTTGGTATCAGTTGTTGCCAAGTTGAATCATATCATCACATTGATTTTCCTGGGACTATCAAGAATAACATAATTTTGATTCACAAATTAATTGTTCTTCTCAAGCTTGCTCTTCCCTCAGTCTTCCCCGTTTTGCTAAGTCACTAGCAAGCCAAAAATACAAGCATTGTCCTTGATTTCTCTTTCTTTTGTACTTCAGCGTCAGTCCATCAGCAAGTTCCTCCAACTCAACCTTCAAAACATATACGGAATCCATCTACTTCTTATTGCCATCTTTCCCCTCTTGTTTCTCTGTTTCCTCTCCCAGACCTCCCATCTATTGCCATCTAGTTTCCACAGAGCCACCAGAATGGTCCTTTTAAAATACAAATCATATCACAATGCTCTCTTCCTTAAAACCTTCTTGGAGCTTCAAAATTGCACTTAGAATAAATAATATTAAAAACTTTCAACCTTGCTTACAAAAAACCCTATGTGCTTGGCCCTGCCTGCTTCTCTGAGCTCATCATGTATCTTTTTCCCTTCCCTATTCCCCTCTTATTTTTTTCTTTTTTATGTAATCAGTCCAAGATTAAACCGACTCTTCTGTTCTGCGTGAAGTACTAGTTTTCATGGTCTTTTTTCAGAAGCCCTCCTGGTCATTCAGATTTCAGCTTAAATATTGTAGCCTCGTAAAGACCCAGTTCTGACTACATAAGTTAAAGTAGTCACTCAGATCTTTGTTATTTTAGTTCTCTGTCTAGGACATGTGCCTGCGTAACATTTTTCTTATTTCTTTGTATTTGTTTGTTTAATGTCTGTCTCTCCTGGAATGTTAAGAGGCATGAGACTAGTGATCTGTCTTTACTGTTATATTTCAGCACCAGAAATAGTGTAGGCACATAGAGGACATTCAATAAATATCTTTGTACAGGGGAATACTATAAATTACTTTCTGTTGTCTATTAAATGAGAATGACCAGCCAACTAGATATAGAATTATTACATCATACATTCTTCTCCTGCCCTCAGAAAATATATAGACATTTTCTGCTTTGAATATTATTAGAATAAAGCTATAAGGCTTGCCTGATTTTTTTTTTCCTCTTGTAGGTAACTTGCTGCTTGTTCCTGCTGAACTTGCTGCTCAATTGTCTGTGGCACTAATACTACTTATCTTCTCTAATCTGTGATGTTCAGGTCTTATTATTTAGATTTCAATTCATTATTAACAGTAATTGTGATTTCAGTAAATTTATTAAATTGATTAATAGTAAATAACTATAAAATTAGTAACCTGAGAAATGTTTTTCTTATATTTAAATATACATACTTTTAGTAAATAGTTTCATTTATTTTCATAATCTGTGTTTGTAGAATCTGAGAAATTAGTCTGTTTGTGACAGTGATTTTATTCATTTAGGTTATTTCATTATTATATGTTTTATTTGTGGTTTTGTTTTCTATGTTTTTTGCATTAAAAAAAATAATTTCTATGTTAATCATAGATTTTTATACCTTTTTTTTTTTAGCATTTTCAGAAAAGCCAAACTGGATGTGTTTTTCACATTTTGCAAACAGAGTTAGGGGAATTTTATGTGAAAAATACGATGATATAGTATTGAATTTTCCCAACATTTGTTTCCGATGCCTCAAATAATTTCTAGAGACAGCTGTATTTCAAAAATGAATTTTTGACTGTACTTCGCAACTTAAAAAAAAATCACACCAAAGCCAGTATAAAGTACTTCCTTGTATTTATTCAATAGATGAGCTGGTTTAGAATTTTATTTAGACATGAAAAGATAATTATTTGCCAATATGACTTAGAAAAAAGCCTGCATCTGGTAAAAGATAAACAGTTTTTTTTTTTTTGAAGTAAATGAAATCTCAGCTGTAACTCAATTATACTTTTCACCCCAGTTAAAAATAGATTATTGAAATTTATAATAATTTTAAAGTCTTGAATTTTATTACAGATTTACTGACTTGTTCCTAGTAATTTAATTGTATAATATTATATTTAAAATTTCACTAAAATAAATGCCTTTTGAGACTCTTCTAATAGTAATCCTAAAGTGAATCTCAGGGTTAAGAGCAAAAATAGATTAGCACAGAGAACAATTTTTTTAATTGGCCACAGAATTAATTGATAAGATGAATGAGCATTTTCCCCTATATTTTTGTTGGCCTTTGTACACATATGTAAGCAAATGCTTATTTTTAAGAGTGATTTAAGCATTTCTCTATCTCATTTATAGTCTATACTTTTTAAATAGAAGCACCGTTTTACAAATGGTGACTTGGATGTATTGAAAATAAACACTACCGATACAATTTTGAGTTTTATCATCTGTTTGGTGAGGCATCAGGACTGCTCTAGAAAAGCAGGCAGATATTATGATTGTGCATGTCACCCTGTTTTCCTGTTTGTGTCTTAATTTCAGCCTACCCTCTGACTCATTTTACAGATGCTCATTTTGCTCAACAAATGTGTAGTTAGTGCCAGCCAACAGCCAGAACAAGACCTAGTTTGAGAAAGGTGATCATCAGAATCCTCATTTGCCTTCTCAAGTCTTCTCTGCTCACATTATCCTCTTATTATGGTGGAACTACATGATGGTACTTTAAAATTTTCCAAATTATCATTGTTTAAAACTGTGAGCCTTGCATACAGGCATGGATTTCATGAAATCATTTCCCAGGGTGTTAATGCAGTATACTTTGTTTACTTGTGTTTTAAAATGCTAAATTGGAAATATTTATGAAATAATCCAATATTTGTAAATGAAATGGTGAATTAGATGTATTTTACTAGTTTAGACAGTTTTTAGATATGTTGAAATCGTTCAGTTCAGTTCAGTCGCTCAGTTGTGTCCAACTCTTTGTGACCCCATGAATTGCCGCACACCAGGCCTCCCTGTCCATCACCAACTCCCGGAGTTCACTCAAATTCATGTCCATCGAGTCAGTGATGCCATCCAGCCATCTCATCCTCTGTCATCCCCTTCTACTCCTGCTCCCCATCCCTCTCAGCTTCAGAATCTTTTCCAATAAGTCAGCTTTTCGCATGAGGTGGCCAAAGTACTGGAGCTTCAGCTTTAGCATCATTCCTTCCAAAGAAATCCCAGGGTTGATCCCCTTCAGAATGGACTGGTTGGATCTCCTTGCAGTCCAAGGGACTCTCAAGAGTCTTCTCCAACACCACAGTTCAAAAGCATCATTTCTTCAGCACTCAGCTTTCTTCACAGTCCAGCTCTCACATCCATACATGACTACTAGAAAAACCATAGCCTTGACTAGACGGACCTT